>VZTT01053211.1:152342-168161 GCA_013400855.1 Buphagus erythrorhynchus
AGGGATAGGGCAGCAGTAATGCCACACTTTTGTAGCACAGATAAAAACGTTTGCAGAAAATGTAACACCTGTTCCTAAAAATTAGGAAGTTAAGAGAGGTGAAATGGTCCAAGTTAAAAAAAAAAAAAAAATCAAATGAACAATATCATACACTTTTGTAGCACAGATAAAAACGTTTGCAGAAAATGTAACACCTGTTCCTAAAAATTAGGAAGTTAAGAGAGGTGAAATGGTCCAAGTTAAAAAAAAAAAAAAAATCATTCAGGAGACCTATTTTAAACTGAGATAATTTATTGGCTGTTAAANAGGGTTTACTGCCAAGAGTCCCACACCCAGCATTCACAGCCTCAGTCTGTCCTGCACCACTTCTGATTCAACTTAAAAAAATCCCAAAGCAGGCCTTATTTACAGGAACACAGGGAGTGCTTGCACAGCCTTTCAACACTCATCTAAAGCCAGGAAAGTCGATTTTAGCCAGAGCTGTGAAATGCCCAGACCCAGGGCCAGCCTAACTGCCTACTTCAGATGCTCCACTTGGAGTCTCTACCAGCCAAGCAGAGCAGCAGGAGGATCCAGAGCATTTATGTCTGGCATTTTGACTCATTCAGGAGCTGTGCAGGAGACTCCAGCTCTCTGGAAGGTGACAGAATAGTTGAACTGGTGCTGGAGCAAGCAGAAATGCCAGGCTCAGCATCAATACAAGGTGCAAGGGAGCATGAGGACTCTGTGGGATTTTTCATGAACCTTGGTACCTAAATTGCAATCAAGTTGAACTTATGCACTACATAAATAAGAAGTCGAAGTGCCTCTGGAGATAAAAAAAACTAGTAATATTGCACTAACTTCAGTGTCATTATAATAAGGAAAAATTTGCTCAGAATAATTTTTTCGGTCTTTTTTTTTCACTGGAGTTTGTTTGCCTAAAGGCATAGAAGAAAGTACAGAAGTAAGACTTTACCTGGAGAGTTTTGACCTGTTTTTTCAAAGCTTCCAATGAAGCTTCTTCCTCAGATGGTTTGCACTGATCTATGCAGTACAAATATCTTGTTGTCATCAAGCTGACTTCTGCATAAATTTCATCATATGCTCTCCACTGCTCCAGTAGTGATTCCATTGAGGCCTTTAGCTGTGCAACCTGCAGACAAACCATTTTTGTTAATATTTCTTGGGTAGTCTTGACATATAAATCAACTTTAAATTGACTTAGAAATCTAAACTCAATGCTCAATCCATGACAATTCACAAGAATTTGCCAAATTGGAGTATTTTACTACTCGGTAAGGAATTGTGCAGGCTTCAAAAAAAGCAGTAAACCATATCTAGAGTGAAGTATAAGAATTTGCTGGAAATTAAAATTTCACTGGAGTTCAAGGCAACACTATTCTGCTAGAACACCCCAGGAAGTACTGAAATAATGAACTGCTTATTCCTTCCTGCCAAAATCAACCTGAAGTGGGAAGAAGTTGAAAGCCTTAATCTTCTTAGGAAACAGATAGTTTGATCCAGAGATCAAGTTTCCTTTCAAGGACAATTTGAACAGAAATTGGTTTGCATGGAAGAAGCCACTACTGCAATACTCTGAGAGCTGTCATCCCTCTTATGCCATTGTGCTCTAATAATACAGGTTCACCTCGATCCCAGGCTAGCAAGTTCAGGATTTTCATACAAAATTAAATGATGGATAGTCCCTTTATTTTCTGTCCCTTTCATTAATGATGGATATCCCCTTTATTTTCTGTCTCTTTCATTATTACAGCTGTCTAATCTATGAGGGGCAGGCATGGCTTCCATTTGCCACAGGCTCTTAGACACTGCAAACAAAACCACAGTCCTCCTTCAGCCATTTTTATCCTTCTGTTTCAGGGAAGTACCTAAGGAATGTCCTGGGTTAGACAAAATATTCATCTAGTTCAATACCTATTCTCAGTCATGCTTGGAGAAAAGCATGAAAACCAGGCAGACAAAAAACCATGTGTCCACAAGACCTGACAAAAGCCAGATGTCAGATTTCAGTTCTGACTATGCAGCCACTCAATGGAAGGTGAAAAAATGTCCACACCATAGTTCACCCTAAATAGACTGCACAGATCATTTTCTCCTAGTATTCTAGTTTCAGGCACACACAGGCTGGTGGATTAATCATCCCTATTCTCTTTTGAATCATGGTACAGGTGGGAGGAATCTCTAATTGCTTTCTGTAGCCTGTAGCTAATTACTGCCCACACAAGGAAGATGGAAAGACGTCGTTCTCGGGAAATGTCTCTGGGCCACAGACTCACAGGCTTGAGCTCAACCTACAGACACTTTAATCAAGGTATTAAATCTCCTTAGCCCTGTATTAGAAATCTCTGCCTGGCTCTGATGTGAGCAGTCACCCGTGGGAAGGAAGCTGCACTTGCTGTTTCACTGCATACACAGGCAGCTCAGCTCCAAGAACATCCTGCAGTTTGCAAGTTCAGTAGTTTAGTCATAAAATTCCTAAAATTAACATGACCCATGGTACTGTAAGAAGAAAAAAAGCACTGGGCTGTGAATCCTGCCAATTTCTATCCCCAGCTATACATCAGAAGGAAAAACTTTCATCATGTACACAGACATAAATTTCTCTGCTTTCTTGGTAAGAAACAATCACATCTTTTCTGCTGAAACCTAAAGCAAGAAGCAGCAGATCAATACTGGATCAACATCTCCTGTGGAAGAGTTCAAGCAAAACAGTCCAGGTTTCACAAAGTTCTGAGGAAAAAAGGCAAGGAATCTGTAATAAAAAGTGTAAAGCAATCTTAACTAGAAACACACAACCACTCCATCATGTATAATTCTCTATAGTATGTGGTTATTTATTATCACAAATTTAAATCTATAAATGTATTCATTACTATCTCTCCTGCACCTATCAATTACACCCACAGAAAAAAAATATCAGCTCCAATTATAAAGATGACTATAAATACAAACTGCTGGGGAGTCAGTTTGCATGGGAAACCAATCTGCCAGACTCTCCTTGAAGCAAGTAGAAACTACATAGGATTTGAAGATGGCAAAAGCCACCCTGGTGTGTGGATAGAAGAGTAACTGGGAGGTGGAAAAGCTGCAGTGAGAACAGGGCCAGAGCTGCACTACAGGGGAGAAAGAGCAGGGTATGAAAGAGAAGGAGATCAAGTAAGAGACTTTAAGGTTTCCATTTTCAGCTTGACAGAAAAATAGCAGTACTCTTTCTTAATTTTCTTAAACTGCAGATGAAGATCTGTTCCTCCTCCCTTTGTACTCAAACACTTCAAGATAAGACTAATTTTTCTCTCTCAACTCGGAAAGACATTAATTTACTTTATAGTAAAGACTTAAAATTAAATTCTTAGGAAGGTAAAGAGTAAGGAATACTTTGCATCTTTTTTTGTACCAGCTCCTGCCATCCATGAAGAGGATTAACAACACTGGTGGTCAGAACATGCAGTGGAAAAAACCTGAACACAAGAAAGGCTTTTACCTGGTTTACAATGCTGTCCTTCATTTCACACAGCTCAGCTATCCTGAGAGACTGAGCTTCTGGGGTTTGCTCTGCACTACCATTTGAAGCCAAACTCTGTTTGAGCTCATCAAGAGTTTTGGATTTAGCCATGAGTTGATTTTCTAGCTCCTAAATAATGGGAAAAAAATAAATAAGATCTTTTAATGAGACCATAGAAAAAAACTTCTGTGTGAGGAGCTTAGAAAAACATTCATAATTTAAAACCAATTTTGTGCAATTCTCCAGTCATGCAGAAGTAAGACAGGAATTGGTTTTGCAGTGGGCGAGTCCCTGACATCCTAACTTCTAGAAAGTGATTTTCAGTTTGTCCCTTTACTCAGAGGGACTCCCATGTCAGAAATTCCAGTGAGATCAACTCCAGTAAAATCAAGTGAGAACAATCTCCAATGAATGGAGATACCTGGGAGAATAACTGCTTCCCCAGCACAACCAGCAAAATTGTAAGTCTTTACATGCTGGGGAAAGTTCAGCAGGGAGTTCTGTACAATGTGAGGAATTATCCATGCCCACAATGGGCCACAACATTTCCCTATAATGCTACACTTAAAGCCATGACCTTTTTTCACCTCTCACTGACCGTTCCCAAAACATTTTTAAAGTTGGACCTCATTTTTATTGACCAAATGAATTTTAATGAAACATTTCAGCCTCCTGTATCCTAGCACTATGTGCTGCTCTGAGCAGGTGAGTGTTTAATCCAAGCTACTCTCGAGCCTTTCTTCCATTCTGGCCCCTCCACTTCAGAGATGCAAGTAACTCGGTATGTGTGTAACAGAGCACTCCAGACAATAAAAGCAGTCTACTACGAGAGAGATGTAACCATGGCAAGGAAAGAACAAATATTCCATGTTAGAAAACAGAGAGGGAACACTGTACTGAATGAAAACAGAAGACTGTCAGAGTAATAGGAACCAATTATTAGCTGGCTGCCAGCTGGATTAATTTTGAGGGATCTGATGCCTAGAAAAACATAACAAATGACACCCAGATCCTTGAGGCTGTGGCAGAGAGGCTACACTACAATCTAGGGCAGAAGTAGAGAGGGTTGCTATTTGTCCAAATGGAACTGAGTAGTTTCCATGACACTTCCATCACAGAGCTCTTCAAACTAATGGAACTGATAACTTCTGCCATGGCTGTGCTGAACTGAGAACTACTTCTACTGGAAGTATCTCAGAATACAATATTGCTGCACAACACTCCAAATATCATGAAGCAACAGCAGATGCATCTTCAATCAGTGGAAAAAACCACAGAATAGCCACTCACATTAAAAGTGGCTCTCGCTCTTTATCACCTGAATGCAACATGCTTTAATTAAAATGACATTGGAGAATTCTTCTGGGAAATGGCAATTTCCTTTACATTTCTTTCTGGTAAGATCTGTGCAGCTCCTTAGTCTGGATTCAGCAGTGTGCTAAATAAGGCTTTTACAGTAACATCACTCATGTCATGCTTTACCTTGCAATCATCTAAGGTGTTCTGTGCAGAGATCAGACTTGCTGGGGTCTGTAAGGATCTCAGTCGATCACTCTGAGCTTCCAGCCAGTTGTGCAAAGTCTGGGCTTTGTTCTCACTCTCAGTAATATCCTCCAAAATGTGTTCCAGCTCTTGTATCTGCAAGTTACAGAACTGTTTTAATTTACTTGAACCTACAGGTGGGAAGACATAGGGCTTTGCCTTCCATGACAAAATTTGAGATTACAAAATCTATACTGAAAATACTCTTTAGAGAAAGTATTTTGAAAGGAAAATCTAAAAAGTTTTGCAGGCATTTCAGGATCCAACCTTTTCCTTTGGAAGAAACAAGACAGTGTGTGTTCTGGAGCTGGGAGACCTGACAAGTTGGGGGACCCTGGGTTCTCTGGACACATTCATATGGAGTCTGAAAATCTCATTATCACTAAAACCCACCAACAAGGCTACTAATAAGAAAGGGACCTCAAGTTTCCTATATTCAATCTTGGCCCTGAGGATCCATTAAATCCTAAAATGGAATTTCATGAAAATGGTTAGAGAAGATAACCTTTTCCCCAATAAAATTGAAATTTCATCATGGAAATTTTCAATTGTATGGGAAATGAAATTTCCACTTAAAAATCTTCCAGAAGATTTTCTGAACTAAAAAATATTAGCAATTTCCCATCTGACCAGAAGTCTTTGTATCTGAATTCAGAAAGGGCACTTCTCCCAAAGCTGTATAAATTGAGACACAGAGATGAAAGAGAAATGTGTTGGTAGAGGGGTTCATTCCAGCAGCCTCATGGTTGCATTTTGGGATTCTCAGCTCCCCCATGTCTTTTCCATATCATGAGTCACACCAGCTTTTCTGGGCATTGGGGCACATAAGCAGCAGCATCTAATTCTGGATGCATAGATTATTTCTAGCCTCACTAGAATAGAATAATTCTGAGGCATTGCCTGAAACAGATTTTCTTCAGAGAAACAAGATTATGTGCTGATAGGAAAAGTCTGCACGTAGACTGACTCCATCAGCTGCTGACCTTCAAAGCACTCCATTGCAAAGCATATTTAACTACTGCAGGAGGAGGACACCGACACAGAGTGAGCCATTTCCAGTGACCCAGGAGGGCTGGAGCAGGGCTGGGAACTGACCCCTGCTGTGCCTTGTCCAGGAGGCTCACATGTCCCCATCTGAACGTGGCTGTCAACACTACTTACTTAATAATCCCTGCTTTCACAAATCCAACTGCTACAACAGGAAAACTGCTGGCAGCTTAATATATCCCTAATACAGAGCAGTGGCACAGGTAAAATCAGAGCTGTAAGAGAGAAGGCCATGGGAGCTCAATCCCACCTTTCTGTTGAGGGATGCCTGCAGGCGGTGCCACCGCAGGTTCATCTCGCCCAGGCACTCAGCAAACTCCGTCCTTTCGTAGCGCTTGCTCTCCACGTCACAGGTGCTCATCTGCAGCAGGGACTGGTTAACAAAATCCACCATCCACTGCTTAAAGTTCATTTCCATCATGTATTCCTGCAGGGGAAAAAAAAAGAGAAAGAACAAAAACGTAAACCAATTGGTTTTTGTAGTTTTAATGTGATCGGTTCCAATGATGCTTCAAGGTGTGGCAGTGGGACATAAATGGCTTTGTTTGAATCATGACTTAAAATATTTTTCTGAAAGAAACCTGTCTGTAGGAATAATTCTCAAATTTTACCATTCTGTATTTGTGTAGCTGTTTCCATCCACTGAAATTTCTGCAGAAAATCTCTATCATTATGTGGGTAGTTCAAGGTAAGAACAGACTAGTGATAGAGCAAGGAATAAAACCCAGGGGTAGCAGACCCTGTATTTAATCAACTGGACAAAACCACCACACTGCCACGAACCCAGATTAGGCCAAAACCAAGGCTTTCCCACATTCCTGCAACTCACAGGCAAATGCAACAAGAGCTTTTAACAAAATATCTGGTATCAGAAGAGAGTATCAGAATATCTGTGAGGAAAAAGTGTCCTCTAGCACCAGCATCTCTTGCACAGAGAGGTAAGTGAGAAACTACACGCAAAGTGAAAACATAAGAGAAAGTCTTTTTATTTCAGAAGGTATTAGAAAAGAGTAGGAAAGGGCTCCATATTTATCTAGTAGTGCCCAGAAAAGTCAGCAGGGAATACCACATCAGAGGTACGGAAGCCACAGCTGCTTCCCTCTAGGAATTTGTGAACCTCATCCCAGCTTTCTTCTCAGCACATACAACCTCACTTTCCTGCAAAAGATACACCTACAAACCCACCTCTAAATATCCAAAGTGTTAAAAACAGCACCCCACCTACATGGCCCAACTGCCAAATCCAACTGATACAGACCAAAATGTTATATATCTGCTATACCAAGACACTTGTAAAGAAATGTCTGCATGGGCACTTGCCTCACTTGCACCAAAATGCCTGAGAGCTGCAGCTGCAGACTAAGAACTGTCAGCCTCTCTGAGCCTGAGCAGGGGCAGAGCAAAATGTGGCTCTGTGGGGATGCATGCCCTGAGGCTGGGCTCCCTGGCATCTCTGGAGTACACAGCTTGAATCCTTCCTGTGGCTGGAGCAATCAGCCTCTGCCACTCGTGCTCCAACATCTGAACAGCACCAAGAGTCTGCTGCAGCCTCTCTCTCTGCAGGAATGTTCATCTTGTCCCTCTTTTCTAGCAGGTTATTTCTTTTGATGACACAATAATATTCAACACCTCTGTTCTCTAGTGAAATGGATTCAGGTTATAGAGCTCCATTAGGAGGTATTCCTTGTTAAAAAGACACAAACACAGAGTCTGTCTTCCTAAGGAAGGAAAGCTTGTCACGTTTTATAATCTAAATGCAAGAGAGAGACAACAAATGAGACAGATGGGACAGCATGAGAAAAGGAGATTAGAGCCCAGCAGGCAGTAGCTGTACTGCAGAACAGGCAGTGGTTTGTGTGTCATGGAAGCATACAGTTTTACAAAGGAGGATGTTACGACATGTTTCAGACTAAGGAATGCTCTTGAGGGCAAGGGGAAGGATATGACAGTGCCTCTAGGCTGCTTCCATCCTTTTTACAGCAGCCTGGACTTACAGATTCCCATTTACCTTGTACTTCTGAAGGAGAGTCTTGACTTGGGCAGCACTGCGTTGTGAATTTATTGGCTCCTCACATTCCTGCTGTTGTTCCACATGGTCCAGCCAGGCCATTAGTTCAGCAATAGCTTCCCGTGATGAAAGCTTTTCCATCTGAAGCTGAGGTAAAGCATATAATGAATCCTCTACACTCTACTTGTTAGAAATACCAAGGAAAATGACATTTCTATTTTTAGAAAGGCTCAGGCACTATAATCGCATTATTGGGGCATGAACTTGAAAGTGAGCCCTGTGCTCCAGAGGGGCAAAAGACTTCAGTTCTAGAATTCATGAATCTGAAATAGAATTCTTTTCGATTTTGAGTAATTCTTTCCAATTTTAAGTAACAGACTTTCATGCAAAACTGTAAAGGTAACAAATGTATGCAAAACAGCCCAGGAAGAACACAGCAATATTTAAATTGCAGTACAATATTTGGGTTATTCTGAAACCATGGCACAGCTAATTCGGAAAAAGGCAACTAAATCCCAGCAGCAGCTTTTTAACATAATTATTTAGCTTGAACAGAGATGGCAGCAGAGCTTCTCACTCACCTGGTGAAGCTTTTCTTGGATGGCTGGGAGCTGTGTAATCAATTCTCCCCATTTTTGCTCAAACTTTGCCAAAGATGACCTAAGTGCTGCAGTATCAGCTTGCTTCACGTGGAGGAGCTGGCTGGCAGTGCTCACCACTGATGACTTCAGGGAAGATTTTTCATCAACTTCCTTAGAAAATGTCTGAGGTGCATGGGATTTAAGAGAGGGTAAATATTTACGCATCTATTGAAATGAAGACAAGCCGTATTTTCGCAGGATGAAATGCCTCAACAAACAGATTTGATCAAGATGGCAAAGCTCACAGAAACCTAAGCTCAGCATGTTCTGGTAGATAAAGCATTTTTTTTGCCCACTTTGATATACAGTGCTGAATGCCACCTTTTGCTCCCACAGAGACTGGGAATATCCTGATCCCCACTTCACATAGAGGTCCAGGGAGCAACCCCAGTCCTCAGACCTCACATCTACCAGCCAAACCTTCATGATGATGCTTTGCTTTCCTCCTGGGCACTGTTCCTTCTGCCTGGCCTCACACTGGGGCTGAACCTCCAGGCCAGCCATCCAAGGGGAACAGGCAAAGACATGAAATGCAATTCAGCGTGTTTCTCTTTCCTGACTTTGGCTGACCACCTTCACTCCTGCACCCTGAGCTCACACTCCAGGTTCAGTTGTTCAGTGGCTTTGGGGCACACAACCATTCAGTGCTATATTATGTGGGTGGCTCAAGGTCATGGCAAACACAAAAAACCTCTCAAAAGAGTCATTTTCACCAGAATTCACAATGTCTTATCTAAACCTGGCAGCAATGACTTACAGACAAGCTGCTGATGTTGTCCCTGATGGTGGCAAGATCTTGTGACACACTGAGAGACTGCTCCTTCCAAAAATTCATTCTCTGCTGAGCAGAATCCAACCATTTCATCAATTCCTCTGAGTCTCTGTTGTAGCTACAGGAGGAAACAAAACACAGACACACATATCTAGCTGAGGCTGGGATACATTTCTCACCCTCCAAGTTATCTTCCCTGTGAGAAGGCCCCTCTGGGACCTCTGCTGCAGAAGCATGGCTTCAGCTGTCATCTGTAAAATAATCACAAACTAATGTCTAGCTGATACTTCAAATTGTTTTTCTGTGTTAGACTCACCTGACCAGGAGTTTCAGTAATGTTTGAAGTCGGTGTAGCTCATGGCCAACTTTTTTGGTCAAAGACAACCACTGTTCTTCCAGCTTCCCAATCTGGCTTCTTATTTCTGGACAGCTCACAGCAGTCAGCAATTTCTTCCCTTCTTTCACCATCTGGTACAGCCTGGCATGCTTTTCATCAACACTGCTTTTGATTTTCTGTCAGAATGTGGGAAGTTTGCAAAACAGTAACATTTTAAAGACAGAAAACACAACTAAAACAACACATATCACTTGTTCTAACTTCCTAATCTTACTTTTCCTCTGTAATGTATTTTGTTTTCCAAATTATAGGAATCTGAAATTCATTGCATGCAAAAAGGACACAGGTTTTTGTGGGTTTGTTTGTTTGTTTCCTCTGGGCGAGTCAAGACAAATCTCAACATACTTTTATACATTATGAGAATGACTGTGTTATGATCTGATGGGCTTTTCTGACACCTGAAGACCTCAGGCAATGGACAAACACTATCAGATCTGGCTGCATTGTCCAAACATATGACTGCTCCCACCATAAAACTATTGTCTTCCCATGGTCCTGAAAGTTATTGTTGCTCCTTCAGGCTTTAACCTATTGAAAAAGTTTTGACTTTTTTGAAAGAAATTGCTGGGATAATTATTGAATAATGGTGGCAGGGAGAAATGAAGAGTGGACAGTGAAGTCATTAAGTAATAAACCAAAGGTCTGGGAGTATTTTTCTTGCAGGAATTAAGCCCTAGAGAATTTTATTCTGCTCTGTTTTTGAAACTGTGAAGCTCCACAGTTTCACCCTGCACCAAACATCTTCTAAAGCTTTATGACTTTTGTTTCTGAAGTCTTTAGACAAATAAAGACTTAAGAGTGAAGAGCTAGTGAAGAACTTAAAAAGCCAAGGAAAACCAGGCAACTTCACATCAATGGCTGTACAAATTTTGCATGTCTCTTGTCTCAGTGCAACAGGTATCAAAAGCACCAAAGGGCCACGATGACTGTAAACATCTACTGTTGATTTCTTACAAAGGCTTTACTGTAGCTCAGATTTTCCTGGGAATGTCTAGTGATGTCTTTCCTGCAGTCAACTAGATTAAATCATTATAGTACTTTTTTTCCTTTATTAAACATTCATTAATCATTTATTAAATACTTATTAATTTAAAAAAATGTAACAGACAGTGTCCTCTGAAAACTGAGAAAGGTCAAACCTGTGAGGAATGCAGAGCACTCTCTGAAAATACATCACTAAGATTACTGAAAACCTTTCTTCTCTAATTTTATAAACCTTTCTTCTTAATTTTATAAAACAACCACAAATGCTGCTTTCATATCCTTATATTCAAATGTGTTTAAAATATGGATAAAATATTTCCAGTTGGAGCTGAGGTTGTAAATAAAGATCTAGCTCTGTCATCAGAGATGCAGCTGCAACCAGTGTTGCAATAAGAGCTCAAACATTTGGTATTTTCAGATATTTGAAAGCACTAGGCTGATTCTCCTTTTCCATAGGTTTTACACTGTGGCACAAAAATAACTTCTGAATTTCAGAGAAGTGGCACTATGTTCACTCCAAGGCTCTTGCTGTCCTTGGGATCCATGGAGCATGCACATCATCTATCTTATCCCAAGTACTTTCCTTTGAAGATTGAGTTATAAAGTAGATATAGTCATTACTCTCACCAAAATGGACTTGTAGCCCATGGCTGAAATTAGCAGCCCAATCTTCTCCTACTTTTAAAAGTCAGTTTTGAGCTTGCATCCACACACAGCTGAGGAGACGAAGGAAGCAGTGCCCTGCAAATCATCTCCTCATATACTATTATTTTTTGCCAGCTCTACTGATCCATAAAGAAAAGCAGAGACAAACATATAAATACCTCTAGAAGTGCAATCCTTTCCATTAATCTTTCTTCAGTTTCTTCAACCAAACTGACAGAAGGCAATGTAGAGGCAAGTGCTTCTAACTCCTTATTGAAAACTAGGCATTCCTCATCAAATACCATCCAATCCTAAAAAATACATTGAATTCTTAACATAGCACATATCCACTTGCATTTCAATACACCAGACTCAGGCCTTAATGCCTTCTCTAACATCAGCAGCTCTTACTTTAATGAAACATAACTCAAAAGTAAGTGAATAATATGTAAATATCAAAGTGAGACATGATTTCACCACACATGAATTAATTATGCATTCTCCAAAATCTTTAAGGATTCTTATTTTAAAGTGGTGTATGCAATTTTTTATTCTCTAGGGATGTTCTGAGATTATTCATTAAATTCTTTAAGTTTTATTTTACAGTGGTGCTGGTATTTTTCTGCCTTAAAGGGCTCTTCTGTCAGTCCAGACACTCAGAAATTACAGCAAGAAGTCATGAAGTGTGATGTGCTGAAATGTCCACTTCCAGAGATTTTCAAGAAGGNGGTATTTTTCTGCCTTAAAGGGCTCTTCTGTCAGTCCAGACACTCAGAAATTACAGCAAGAAGTCATGAAGTGTGATGTGTTGAAATGTCCACTTCCAGAGATTTTCAAGAAGGAAGTTGGTTTACTGACACACACAGAGTAAGTAATAAATAGACTGCTGCTGTCCAGTGGAAACAGGAAAGGACAAGTACTAGACAAAGAATCACTGGCAGGACAAGAGCTGCCCCAGATGCTGCTTTTCTCCTTCCCTCCAGGTTTTACTCTTGGGTGTCTTTTGATTTATTATTACCTTTAACAGGCTCTCTAAGTGTATACCATACTGGCAGGCCTTCTGCTCCAGCAGTTTGACTTCATTCACCAGCTCTCTCCAGAACTCCTCTCTCTTTTGCAGGACAGAAGGACTCACTCTCTTGGAAAACACTTCCATGTAAGCCATGCGTATCATGAGGTTGCGGAAAAAATCCTGGAAAAAAAAAACAAACAAGTTAAAGCTTGCTCTTTAAGAGAGATCAGACTCCCACAGCAGGAATTCTAAGGCTTAANAGTAGTAGGACACAATAATCCTTTGGAATAACCATAAGAAATATGTGTTTTCCTTTCCTTACACAGTACTGTGTTATGAGGTAAGCAGAATAGCAATTTATTACCAAAACTGGTACTATTTTGGTCTACTAAAAAACTAATCTTTGTTTTCTGCACATACACCAGTCCCTCCCCTTTGCTATGAGCCAGTCACTCTCCTCCACTACACTGGAGAGAACCCATTAACAGAAAGCAGTGCTCCTTGCTATGCTGCCCTGAGCAGTGCTGTGATGAACAACTCATACCTTGTGATTTTTCAGGTGAGACTGCAGGGCTGCTCTGCTTTTTGTCAGGTGCTTTGGATCTTGTGCCATCTTCTCTCTTCCAATAGCTACCAGCTCTGCAAACCCACGAAGCAAGTCCTCATACTGGCTTTCACTGATGGAAGGGGAGTTCAGCTCCACATATTTTGCTTTCAGAATCCCCCACATGTCATCCAGAACATCCTACAATGCAAAAACAGGGTAGCCATGGTAGCCATCAGCCTTTTGATGCTGCAAATGCATTGCTTAGAAGAATCAAACCTTGCTGAGTAAGTGGAAACTGCACTGTGCTCTTACCTCTAATTTATAAGCTTCCTGGATTAAGGTGATAGGTAACTGCAATCTTTCTCCATGGCCTCTCAATTTTGATACTTGGCTTTCAAAATTTTGCAGCTCCACAGCACAGGCACCAATTTTCTGGATGAAGGACAAAATTAACTATTAGGAAGAGTTCCATTCCAATAAAACTTTCCATTATCACTGGTAGTGCAGTGAATTCAGTGGCTGGATCTCTCCTATGCTAGCACTTCAGAAAATCCAATGAGCTTATAAACTAAATGGACAAAACATGGCATAACTTACTGTGTTCACACAGCACAGCCAAGAAGGGAATTCAGGTCTTGTGTCTCAGGACAACATTCAACATGCCTTTCCATTTACTAATTCAAGAGCAGCCATTAAAAGGAATCATGGACTCAGAAAACAGCTTTTTCTTATGAATCAGAAATACTCAGGGATTGAGACAGGATCCCTCTGAAGGAAGGAAACCTATGTACTTCTGGTATTCCTTTTCCAAGGGTGGTTACCTAACAGAATATAGCCAGTCCTTGCTAGGGAATTCAGCAGGGAACACAGCTCTCGGTCTGGCAGAAAATTATGCCTCTAAGCAAGGTCATGAGCCTGTAACAAAAAAGCTTCAGAACACCCTCCCCACTTTGGTAATAAGTAGGTAAATGACCAATGACCATTCTGGGGAGGATATGCAGTCTGTTAATTTTTAATTTTCTGATAATCCCAATAAAGGCCAAAGAAAATAGCTTAACTGGTCAAATTCCATATGATTAAGTGCTCATAAATGCTGCATGAGAAGGTAGAAATACCAGAGTCCTATACCCACAAAGAAAAGGTAGTTTGGCATAAGAAAAGGCATAACGTGTAGCTCCTTTTCTTCCCTGCCATAGTATGGGGTGTATTTGCTCTGGGAGCTTGTGGAGAGACTGGTTCCACCATTAAAATGTCTGGAATTAGGTCTGACTATGGATTGGGGCGTAGTTAAAAAAAAGGGTGAATACAGCAAATATTGAACTCTCTCCTTTTCCCATTTTAAAAACCTAAGTTAGACTCAAACTTTAGAAAATATGAAACTTCACAAATTGCAGAAAACTGGAAATAATAGCTAATTCTACAGGAACTCTCATTTCTGTCAAATAAAATTACCTGAAGCTGTTCAGAAACATTATGACCATGTAGTTCATTCAAGCATTGTTGCAGAGCAGCTTTTTTCTCAGTTAACTGATCATAGAGTAGCCTGGTTTGATTCTGCAAAAGAAACAAACATCAGAAATACATCACGTAACAGGAGTATAGTAATGACCAGACAAAATTACACAGTAAACAAAATTATTACCTCTTTAAGTAAATGCATTTTTTTCCTCTTAAACAAAGAAAGAAAAAAAAGAACCAATACCAAAATGAAGCATATGTATTATGTAGTATATAAGAAGCAGATAATCTGTCACAATCATCTTCTGTGACCCTAAAAATCTGGGAAACTGGTAAGAGAATCAAATTATTCTCTTCTGAAAATGGGAAAATGAGCCCATTACTGGGGACTGATGGAGCTCTATGGATTCTGCATAAGTAAACATTGCAAGACTAGTTCTGTGGCTGTTTGGAGACAACATCCCAGTGTTCTTCAAAGAAGCTGCTTTATTATTCAGCAGTAAAAGACCAGGATGACTTGCAGATGAGGAGCACACTGGAGTTTTGCTGGACATTGCAGACTGTATTTCAAAGACCAGACCCTTCCTTCCCTAGCTCAGACTAAAGACCTGATCTGAATATTTTCCAGCAATAGTTAGGAGATTTAGCCCATCACAAGAATCTAAAGAAAAGTTTCTCACGATCTGCTTTTCCAACAAAGAACAAAAGGAAAATTTGTGAAACTATGGCTTCTGCTTCTGTGGCACAAAGTCTAAAGGAACAGTGTATGCAGTGGGATCAAATCAACCTCCAAAGACATTTCTAAAAATAAGGGAGGAAACTTGCCTCTCCTGAGGACACAGCAGCTGAAAGAGTATATGAAACCCTCCTTGGCCTAGTCCCTACACACAGAAACTTGCTTTAGCCTGCAGCTCAGCCTGCATGGGATCCCAGGTTACTTCCATACTTTCTGCATGCAAATTTTCTACTGTGATCCAGGCTTCTGTGGCAGTCAGCATTGCAAACAGCACTGTAACCAGCAAAATTAATCTGCTTCTCAAGAGGCCAATACAAGTTTTTGAAGTAGTGAAAAAAGAAAAAAGCCCATTAGAGCTCATCTGTAACTCAAATGCATTAACACTGACAAGCCTAACAGATGCTGTGAAACAAGATGTGCATTTGGCAGTGGAGTACCAGGTAATTGCTATTATGATCCAGCCCAGCTTTCATGGAGCTGCTCCTTGAAGCAGTGGCAGCTTGAGTTTGTTCCAGCCGGGCCTGC
>VZTT01053211.1:168191-183728 GCA_013400855.1 Buphagus erythrorhynchus
TAAAGCACTCGCAGAACACATCTGTGCTCCCACCAGCGCAGCTGATGTGCTTCAGAAGATCATCCTTTTTATCACTCAGATCAGCATGAAGTTTTTGCAGCTCCACAGACAGAGTCTAAAGGGTTGAAAGAAAAACAACATGAGTGAAAATGGTCTATGCAAGGTCTCTTGCCTACAAGAAGCAGCAGGACTCGAGCTGGTAACTGTTAAAAGCAACAGGCTCAAATCTGTGCAATACAAAATAGTTTGGTGGCGCTATCCCTGAACAATGCCAGCAGAACAGAGAGGAAATACCAGGACATATATATTCTGCTGTAACAGAAATCCACTGGGGGTTGTCCTNTCCTTCCCTGAAGGATTTGGGGCAGTTACCTCATAGAGAGCCTGCTGCACAGCTGCCTCTTCAGTGGAGAGCACGGAGGTGTTCAGCATCTCCTCCATGTTATTCAAACACCGGCTGATTGCCAGAAGCAACTCAAACAATTTTCTGTCCAAATTGGAAGAGACTTCCTCTGCCACATTATCCTGGGTAAATGCAAGCCAGTTGTCAGTACTTTTACCCAAGGCATGGCTAAGATTCATTCACTCATATAAGGTTAGAGGTTTGCTCAGTTAATAATAAAATGGAATTAATGAAATACTGAGGGACAGACTTGGATATATGCATGTAACACTCAGAGCTGTTGAGGCCAAAGCTGAGACAATGACCCTTGATGTACTGGACAGTGGCTGTGCTCTTACACATCTCCAATCTCAGGCACGAGCACAAGAAGTTTGTCTTGTCAGCTCTAATCCTGCAGATTTACTGAAATCATTCACAGGCTCCTTGCTTTACATAGTTTGAGGATTTTTACCCATACTAACAAACCTTTGGACTCAGGTAGAAGTATTATAGTGGAAACTTGGAATGTTTCCTCTCAAAATCCTCAGCATATTCCTACATTTCAGTCTATACCCAACACAAAAGCTCACTACAGTGAATGCCATTTGCAATAATATGATTACTGGCTGTTTCCCAGTGTCCAAACAATGTCTTGTGTCTAGAATCCCTGGGGTTATTTGCAATGCTTAGGACATGCCATTTTTACCTGTGCATGCACCACATTTGCTTCCTGGCTTAGGTCTCCCAGCTGGACAGTGTAAGTTTTCAGCTCTTCCACAGTTGGGGTTCCTGCACCTGAGAATGTGCCTCGAGGCAGCATGTTCATCTTTGTTGTGATCTAACATTTGGAAAAAGAACATTGCAATTAGAAGAAGAGCTCAAATAAAGACAGGCTATGGTCAACAAAATAACACCCCTGTCAAAAAGCATTAAAAGATTCAAGGCACTGATATAAAGCACCTGGATAGCAGGGCTCCCTTTTCACTGGCAGAAATTGGGCAGGCTATGCCCTGATGGGAGCTTGACTGAAAAAGGAGCCTCTGATTCCCAGATTTACAGGCTACAGCTGTAGTTTGGATTAAGGCAACCCTACTACCCACTGCAGGGTAAGTCTTGCCTGAAGAAGAGCTGACATTCATCCTTTTACATGTCAGATGTTCTTCCACATATTGCAGCAATTTCAGAGGACAGAAAATCTAGTAATTCTAATTTAGTATGAACAAAACTGCTAATAACAGGAATTATAGTCTTATCCAAGCAGTAAAAGTCTGCAGTCTGTTCAGAACATACAGACAGCTCAGACCCTGCTTTTGATGTGTGAGAATGAGAGAACACAATGGTGACTGGCAGAACAAAATTTAAGCCAGAGACTTGCTTTGACCAAAATGTTCTCACTTGTGGGAACTGAGATTTCACCTGCAACCAAGGGAATCAGCTGTGAGCTTGCTGGATAACTCCCTTAGTTCTCTTGAAAGAAGTAAGCAGATAACATCTACTCTGAGTATTAACCACAGAGATTCACCTAAGTGCTCCCACACTATGCTTAGCAGTCACTACTTCAGAGACATGATTTACCTTCAAGGAAAATTAAAAGACAGTTATGAAAACACTATGCAGTAACAATCTCCTCTGGAGAACCCTTGCACAGGTTTCACTTATCTGATGGACAGCCATGCTGCTATAACACAGAAAGATACACTAATTGCTATCTACACTATCAGAGTGTTTTATGGAACTTAAACAAACCTGAGGTTCCACAAGCTGGCAGAGAGGAGATTTCATCTTTGATGACAGCTCCTGTTGTAAATACTGCCATTTATTACCCATTTGATCCTTTGGAGCTAAGGTGCCATCAGCCTGCTTGCTCTTCGAGTCAGATTCTCCATTGCTGTATGGAGAAAACACTGTTAGAATGACAACTATGGAAGCAGAGTAAGTAAAACTAGGTTTCTTGTATAAGATTAGCTTCTCTTGCTCCTGCCTCAAAAGCAAAGTGAAACCAAGTGTATGTATGATTATTAATCCAAGCTTTGATAAACTTGTTTGGACTTTCCCCTTCCCATGAAATATGCCAGGGGCCTGCTGGCAGCCTCCACCTCTGAAATGACAACATGGGGAACACAGTCCTGTAGAAGTCTTGGCTCTGTGCTGGAAGGTGCCTGATCCCAATGTCCCCTTTTCCAAAGCTGCTGCCTTTACACTGGCTGGGTGTATCTGTATATTTGTACAGCCATGGCTGTGAACAACTTACCTACAACAGGCCTGATTTAGCTCATGGCAGGTGTCAGTCCTGCCTGTTAGCAAGATCCTAAAATCTGGAGTCAGCCCAGTAGCAAAGAGGCTGTCACATAAATGAGCCTCCATTTCTCTAGATTGCTGATGGAAGAAATCCCCCAAGCTTCTGCCATTTTTCTTCTAAAGGCACACAGAACCAAAGAACAGAACCAGGGGTGCCACTGCAAGGCTTCAGCAGGTTTAGGCAGTTTTACATCCCTGAATCTGGTAACTGATGGTGTTCTGTACCTGGATTCTGATTTCAGAGTCATGCTGTCCTCAAGCTGTGGCTGCATTTTTTCCACACACGACTCAATGAAGTCAATGAGGCTTTTCTGCTCAGCTGCTTTTAATTTCAGGTCCTGTGCACAGAGAATAGCATGAACAGTTATGTGAAGTTTAATAATCTGAGACGATGATTATGCTTTTCCAATCACATTTTATGTGAAATCATTTAGCACAGAAAAAAATCATTTAGCTAAGAAAATAAGACCACATCTGTAAGAATAAAAATGCAGTTTATGTATGAACATGAATTTACAGAACAAACCATTTTCTGCAGACATGCATTTTTATGGAATGTATTTCTACGTGAGCTGAAGTTTTAAAAGCAAAGCCCAACAACCAGAAACAAACTACATACAGAAATTTAAACACCACTGACTGCAATTCTTAGGTAAAGAAATAGGCAGGGAAAATGGGGATTTGCTCAAATATGAGTTTGGGTTCCATTAGTTAAAAGGAGAGTGCTCAAGTGAAAAATGAACAATTCTAGCAGCTCAAGCCAGACCATTTTCTCCAGCTCTTTTCCAATAGCGTGAAAAAGGCAAAAGTTAATTTACAGTTAGCAAAATAGAAGTAATTTGCAGAGCACAGACCATTATAGGATTTTTATATTGTGTTAACAACCTTGAAAGTCATAGTGAGTTAGCCCACGGGAATATATTCACAAAACTTTAGTTTCAAACTCACCTTCAAAAACAGCATCAGTGTAGAGATTCAGATTTCATAATACACCAGTGTTTTAAAGCTAGGACTCTTGCCTTGTTTCACAATGATTGCCATGGCATCACCCACCTATCCCATCTCCTAGCTTTATGATATTACTAAAACTTTTGGACAAGGGTTTTTTGGGGTGAGGACTTTCTTCATCCTGACAAACTCCCCAAATCCTGGAGGAGATGGGCAGCTGAAACCATACCCTTGACAGAGTTGATCCCACAGGGAACAGTTGTAAGTGCAGCTGCTCCCCAGCCCACAGAGGATGTGGAGCAGCCTGGCCCCTGGATGGGAGGAGAATTAATTAATTACCTGTGGCTGCTGGAGCCCATTGTGCCAAGGCTGTTGGGCAAGGGGCAGCTGGGATGTGCTGAAACCATCAGAGTGCAGGATCTCCAGGGGCTCTGGGTCAATCCTCTCCCTGCTGGGCACCTGTAAAGAGAGACTCATTGTGGGAAGGCTTCTGGACTTGACAAGAGAGCAGAAGCCCACAGGTGCAGCTTGGGGAAAGGCAAAAGCAGAGCTGCCATGGATTTACCACACGCAGAAACAGCAGCACATGGAACATAACTGCTACTTTTGCAAAGATTCTTGTCCAGTTGAACTTATTGAAAGTTTTAACATCCTAACCATTCTAACCTTCTGCCAGTGTCCTCACATGTCTCCCCCAACAGTTACTTCACTTTCTTTCCTTTTCCTGCTAGCAGATTTGGTGATACTAATCCTCCCTTCTTTTTGTTTGACCAAAATACAGGGATGTGCAATTTATGCTTATAAATTTGGTCTTGCACCTGGATTTTCAATCTGTCTGTGCTCACAGACATTTTTCAACACAAGCCTTTACCAGTGCTAATTCACATGAGAGGGAAAGTGGCTGCTCTTAAACAAACACATCAGGTGGGTTTCTCTGATCCCTCAACAGAGAGGGAATGAGCTCTGAAGGCAGGAGTTATCACCTCACCCATCTCTTTGCTGGGAAACTCAGCAAAGACTATGGTGCAGGAGAGCTGACAGAATTCACTGCATTTAAGATTTCCTCAAAGAGAAAATTACTAAAAGGCCTCTCTGCTGTGATACTGTCGCAGATAAACATCATGGCCTTTTTGAGGCACCTAAAAACAATTCAAACCCTAAATCCTTTTCCTGTGCTCTTAGCAAAATGCTGACCTATGTCACTGAGCACTTACAGCAGGTAAGATGCTGTTCAGAGACTCATTAAAAATCCACTACTTGTTGCAAACTACAAGTAATTACACAGCACTGTAAAGTAGAATAATGGCAGCTCTGACATTTCTCCCTTCCTTGCTTCACATGCTGAGCTCCAACTGTTCTTCTGCAACTACAGACCATTAAAGCACCAGCACTCTCAACTCTTGCCCTGCACAACATTCATATGCTTTACCTGCTCTTCACTGTACTTGTCTTGAAGCATCATCTGGACATTTTCCAAATTGCGCTTCACCTCCTTCAGCTTCAAGGAAAGAGCCTCTGTCTTTTGTTGGTAGTCTGCACTATCTCCACAATCTTCCAGTAAAGAAAGGACCTTTTGTTCAATCTCTGATAACCTCACCTAGAAGGGACAGCAGATAATTACACATTGTCAGAAGTGCAACACTCCCTTTTTGACAACATTCTGAAGTCAATGCTCACACATCCCGTCTGAAAAGAAGAGAAACATGCAGGGGAAAAAGAGAAATGGCTGCAATTCCCCTAGGTTTTCTCCAATGTAGTCTCTTTATTATGGAAAATTAAATGAATTTTATATAGAGTTAGTCTTTAAAATTGTTTCCAACAAGAGCATGGGCAGGAGGCTATCTTAACTCAGATATCAAATAATAAAAGAGGAGAGTAGAAACGACAGACTCCATTTGAATGCAACCAGGAAGACAACACACCTCAGTGGGGGAGAAAGAGGCAATGCACACAAAGCTCACATCACTCTTTGGGGGGAATGATGCTGAACTACCAACACATAAGGAATGTTTCCATGTGTCAGCCAGGCCATTATAAACTGCTGGGATATGATTTTTGATCCAAGCTGCTGTGAATCAAAGTGCATCCCTGCATACTTTAAACCCATGTTTTTAAGGTGAGCATGGAGAAAGGTACCATGACTCAACTGCAAAGTAATCAACTGCAATGAATTAATTGCTTTACATCATATGCCCATATCTAGAGACTGTTTCTCTTTCATTCTGTGTGTATTTTTCTGTGTAGATCCTGACTAGGTTAGAGAACCCTCTGCCCAAGTTAATGTCTTAACACTGAGCCAGATTGTTTGAAGCCAAGAGGAATTCAGCCTGCTTGTTTCCACCAGCTGGAGCTACCCTGGTGAAGCCTATGCTGACAGGAACCCTGAACAGGATCCAGACACAGCCAGCTACTTGGGTGCATTCAGGATCCTAATTCCCACAAAGTTCAGCACCTGAGAACTTGGCTGAATCACAGCCTAAACCCAGAGGCACTCCAAGTAAAAACAACAACAAAACAGCTGGTAATGTCTCTCAGTAATTTGAAATAGGGACATTTTGGTATTGGCTCCTTTATTGTGAGTGAAATTTATTGCTCTAGGTAAGTTCAGTGCTTGAAGCAAACTGGTACACCAGACTGGCATCACGGGGAGCCTCAGCCCTGTTTTAATCTGCACATGCTGCATGCCAGGGCTCTGACAAGCAGAAAGTGAAAAATGTCAAAAGAAAAATAAATACCCATTTGTTTCTAGCTGATTTATCATGATCAGGACCAATGAAAAATTGCCTTTTAATAGAGAATACAAACTATACTCAGCCATGGTTTTGAAAATAATCCAAATCAAAGCAAAGCTTTATGTACACTCCAGAATTCTACCTAAATCCCCTGGATGCACACAGATCCCAACTCTAAAACCAGGTATTTTAACCAAACCCTGGCAAAGCTGAAGCCAAGCAGCCACCTGTTGTGTGCAGAGCGAGGGAGCTGCTGAGGCAGGAGGGGGCAGCAGGCAGAGCTGTTGTGCACAGACACCCAGGAAGGCACTGGGGGATGGCAGCAGCAATGTCACACCTTACCTGGCAGTCAGCGAGCTGCGGCTCCACCATCTGCTGCCTCTGGGGAGTCTGAGGGTCTGACCTCAGGGACATCTTAGTTCTGTCCAGCCATTGCTCCAGCTCAGCCACCTGGGCCTGGCACAGCAGGAGGATGGATTCTGGCTCAGGCTTCCCTCCATCCAGGGCAGCGCTGGGGCCTGGAGGCGGCCGGTGGCTCTGGAGCAAAGCACATCAAAGCAGCGTGCTGAGCCACCTGGCTCTGCCATTCCCCTCCCCTTACCAGTGAGAGATCATTAACCTCCACACTCACAGAGCCCTGGAACAACTCTGCCGCCACGCTCCCAGACTTATGGGGGGGGGAGGAACCCACAAACCAAGGAGGAAAAAAGGAAAGGAAGGGAAACTCGAAGGCAGGCGATCCAAGATCTGGTGTAACAGGTTTCCAGGCAGCGATTTGCATCTGCAGGGATCTACCTGAGCACAGGAAGTGATGACTCACCACTAACCTCCTCTCCCCTGAGGAGAGATGTTTTTCTCTGGGAGTTACACACAAAAACAATGCAGGTGGAAGCTGCAAAACAAGCTGTTGGACAAGCTACTTGTGTGTGTTCAGTTTCAACAGTTAAATATGCTTTACTCGGGCTCTAGGTCACACAATAAAAAAATGGTATATTTTTAAGGACATCTTGTGCAATTCTTCTTAAATACACTCCTTGAAGAAGCAATATTGCATTGCTCATGTCCATAACAAGAAGTACAAAGTACTTGGAGATAAAGAGCAGTGATTTGGAAGGCTGCACAGGTCTGGATGTGCCTCCACACATGCAAACACACTGCTACTTAGTAAATAAATGAAGCACAACACCACAAGAACAGCCCTCCTGAATGCTTCCATGGCTCCAGAGCACACATTCAGGCAACTGAGATGGCCAGTGCTAGGCACAAGCCTCATATTAAAACAAGATTTGGCAGGGAAAAAAAGGGAGCCAAAATGCATTGTTCCAGCTATCTATGTCATCACAGAATCATAGAATAGTTTGGATAGGAAGGAGCCTTTAATGATCATCTAGTTCAAATCCTCCTGCCACAGGATATTGGAAAAAAATTCTTCACTGAAAGGGTTGTCAGGCATTGGAACAGGCTGCCCAGGGAAGTGGTGGAATCAGAATCCCTGGAGTGCTCAAAAAATGTGTAGATGTGGAACTTAGAGATATGATTTAGTGCTGAACATGGTGGTGCTGGGTTAATGGTTGGACTCTGATCCTGGAGGTCTCTTCCAACCTTAACAACTCCAGGATTCTGTGATCCTAAAAGCTGAAGCTGCTCTGCCACCAGACTGCTGCTCCTGATCTTCCTGGAGCACTCATGTCCATACACTCTTTTGTATTTAACCCAGAGGCTGCTGCCCACTCTTCTCTTGGCCTTTGCATGTCCTCCACAAAGCAACAACACCTGCCAAGCTCCTTAATTCCTCCTGCAACTGCCATTTAAAAATTCCATGGCTCCATATGAATGACAGCAGCTTCCTTGCTGAAAATACTCTGTTTTGTTCCCGAGAAAATTGCACTTTCAAGGAGCAATTGAAAATTTATCACCCAGACCACCAGTATGAAGAGGCCCACAAAGGTTTGCAGGTATCCTACCATATCACACTGCAGCAAACTCCAGCAGCAAAACCACAATGGACCAGGGCCTCTGCCCACTAGGTAGGTCACATAACTCACTCAGGAGGTCACCTTGTCCAGGCCTTCAAACTCACCATAGCCAGACTGCCATCACCTGTGCCAGGACCTTCAGTGCCCTCCAAAGTCTGCAGAGATGTTTCTTCATCATGTTTACTGTGTGATTCAGTTATAACATCCTCATCCTGCAGAGAGAGAGGCAACAGTAAAAATAGTTCTTATCTTCCACACAGATGTGCAGTAGTGGAGATGTGGCACTTTGGGACATGATTTAGGGGTGGACCTGGCAGTGTTTGGGTTTATGGCTGGACTCGATCTTAAAGGTCTTTTCCAACCTAAATGACTTTCTGATTCCATGTTCCAGTGCCTTGTTGTGCTAGAGAAACCTGAAAGAGCAGCAACCACTCAACCTATTGTGGTCCTGGCCCAAGAATATTCTCAGAGAGCAGTTTTGTTATGCCTGTGGCACAGATGTACAGAAACAAACAATTGCAGCTGCCACAACATTATTGAGGCACCATGAAGAACAGAACAGAACAGCACCAAAATTGTAGCTGATTGAGTGTCCTAGACACTTATTTTCTCATGTAAAAAGAGAGAGAACCTCTTCCACAAATCATCTTCCACATTTTTAGAGCCTTTCCAGGAATCAGTGAAACAAGCTGCTGCTACTAAATGTGCATTTCTACCTTTGGGGGTTTTGTGAAGCTGAAAGGAATTAGAATCATTGAATCACTTAGACTGGAAAATACCCTTAAGGTCACTGACTCCAACCGTATGTACAACAGAAAAAGAGATTAAGAAACTAGAGATGGAAGATATGAATAAAGCCACTTTGTCCTGCATTCCTACAGCTCTCTTGCATTGCAGGCTTCAGCAATAGTTATATCTTTACCACAAAGATGAGTTCTCATCCCCACAGAGATAAACCTGAGTGCATTACCTGAACAATGCCATCTGACAAGGTACCAGAAGACCAGGAGGTTGCACTGTCTTCCTTGAGCCTTTCATCATCTCTTTCTGAAGGCCAAAAGCTTGCATCTTTCTCTGTGGCTGTACTTCCCTTTGAAAGCAGTAACAGCTCAGCTTTAGCTTGTGAGCAGGAAGCTCAGATATTCCTCCAGGCAAAGTAAAGCACTGCAAACTCTTATAACAAAGACTTACAACTCTTATAACAAACTCTTATAATAACACTTTGCTCTGTTTCTGCCTAGTTTGTCTATCTATATCTGTGTTTCCCAAATCCAACCTCTCTTCTTGCTCTACAGCTGTGCTGCAAGATGAATGGCAGCTGGATGACACTGATAATGTTCTCTAGAGACCACAGAATATTCTTATTTTTTTACAGTATTAAAAAAAATCCCAAAACAAACCAATAACCACCAAAACAACAAGAAGACACTATCTTTCTTCAGTTCTGTCCCCTAAAAAGTCCTACATGTAAAGAAAATTGCGCCAGTGAAAGTGCAGAGTGAGAAACCTGAAACTGAAGTGCTTGGATCAATAGTGAGGCACAAGCTCTCCAAGCTGTTTGGACTTCTTTGCACTGCCTTGCCATGGAGGTTTTTTCCAAAATCAATTTGCTCCTCTGCAGTTCACCTGGGCATTTAGACCCCTCAGATTCAGAGCAATCTATAGGGCAGTGTCCCCCCATTTCTCTCAGTCTCTCAAAAATCTCTTCTATTTTAACTTTACTCCCAACAGTCTAATCACACCCTTTTTTACTTAAGTTCAAACATACAAATAAACTTCGTTGTTTCTTTTATGTTTTGGCATTTCAGAGGCTAATTCTTTCATGGAAACATTGGTATTTAAGGCCACATTTTGCCATTTACACTTCACAAAGTGAAGTGGCACTACTAAATAGGCAATCCCACCAAAAGCAGGATCACACCTCACAGAACAAGCTGCTGTGTAATACTGGCAGTGGAATATTGGTACACTGGATTGAGTGCAATTCCTTTGTATCCTGGAGTGATAATAGATATTTTAACTTGTTCTGAAATATTTCAGATTTTTCCATTTTTCATAATTCCTCCTTTACCAAGGTCTTCTATCTTACATACAAAGCTGTATATATAAATAAATAAACTGGACTCACCTTGCTGTGTAAAGAACAGTCTTCTGATTCTTCATCTAAGGAAGGTAGAAGAGATATCACTCCTCTTTTTTTCAACTACAAAAACACACACAGAGAGACAACCCAATTAATCATGACAAGAACAGCAAAAGCCTCTTCACTTCTGCCTGTAAACCAAAACAAAATTACCACTTGAGATCCACTTTTGAAGAAGCATTTAACATCTGGCAACCTACATTAAAGTAACTGAAAGCTGCAGGCTCTAAGCACCTCTGAAAATTGGGATTTGATGGTGTCAGATTTCAACAGCACAGATACAAAAGGGAGAAATTTCATTTTGCCCCATAAAAATAATTTACTGAAAATCCCAGAACCACTGATTATCAACAAAACTGCACATGGAGCATTTTGCTGTTGATTGATGCAAACTTCATGCTGCAAGTGAAAAATGCTAAGAAATAAATAGAGGCACACCTCTCCTACCTTCTCCTAAACATGCTCACACTCTGTCCTTCTGAACACAAAGGGGAGGAGAGACAGTATTGATTCACAGGGGCAGGGGTGCTCCTCTCTCACATGCCACTCCTCCAGGAGTAGGAAGGGTTATTTACCTCCCCTCTTGGGCCCTCAGGTGAGTGATCACTTACCTGCTGACCAGGAACATCAGTCCCAATCAGGTCACTCTGTGCTAGTACAGAGCCTGGAGGTTCATCTGCTGCTTCAGGCACTTCTTGCTGCAGGCGCTGGTGAAGCTCAGACATGGAATTCTTCATCCCAGTGAGGAAATCTTCCTTTCTTTGGCACAGCTTTATGATCTCTTCTTTTACAGCTTCCATTTCTCCCTAAGGAGCAAAAACATCTGTAAGCATCCATATTTCCTTTTTAACCAAACAGCAAGGTAACAGATGACACCAGTGATGTATCTTACTGGTACTGGGGCTATTTCCCCCTTTTCCTTTTTCTGGGCTTTGGGACAGTTCCCCATTGTCACTGCAGGAGATGTCCAGGTACATGCAAACCAGCAGCAACAGATTCAGCTGAGGACAGCACTTGCCACTTGTGATGCAGAAGTTGGTAGTGTGGAAGGAAATGTGGCAGGCTGGAACGAATTCCAACTAGGTGCTGCATATCCATGAGAATACCAGCTTCCTCCAGGACAAAGGGAATGCAGATGGGTTGCATTACTCTGTGTGTCAGAGCAGGTGGTGCTACTTCCAAGTACCTTCCCTGACAGCCTGACACTGAACACTTGGGAAAGCCCTGAGGAGGGCAAAGACAGCAAATGAGAGTAGCTCAGGGCTCAGTCTTTGGTGAAGTTGGCCCAAAGGAAATAAACCATTTGGTGGGTGTTGGGGATGTGGCTAGGGCCAAAGTTATCCCATGTCTTTGAATGTGATACTGGGAGAAATAAATGGACCCCAACAAAGCTTAAGGAAAATATTTAATGTTCCTAAACTAAGAGAAATGTTAGTTCCTAAGAGACTAAGCAATAACCCAAGTAACTGCACTAACAGAGGGGGAAATAAATCTGTCTTGGTCTCCTTCCTGGGCATGACTATTACTCCAACCAGTGTTCTGCCCTTAAGAGTTTTTTCCTAGGGTTTTCCTTACCACCCAGCCTCCAGGTGAACCAAGAAATCCCAGAAAATAACAGAGTATGACAGGGCATGGAATGAATTGCCCTACTGCCTTCATTACTGAAAGTGCTAAAGCTCTTTTAAACATTGTTACCTGCTCAGAAGCCTGAAACCTGGCTAAGTATCCCTTTGCACACTGGACATAGATCATCACAGCAAGCTTTGATGCCACTGAGAACAGCACTGGCTCCACACCATGCCCTGTCATTAGTGATGTTATGCAAGTAATAATCTGTGGCAGATGAAAGCAGTGAGGCTGCTGGTCCTGTCTCCACTACAGCTTCTGTTAATAGCTCTAGGGTGGCAGCATGACAGGAAAGGTGGAGGGAGGAACTCCAGCAAATCTTGAAAGGACATGGGAACTCTGCTCTGGCAATGCCTTCTTCCTTTTGTACACTCAAAAATTACAAGATAAAACCATCCAAAGGTAAAGGAAAGAAAACGTCATTGAAATGAAGAAACAGACATCCACGACAATTTGGCATGTTTTTATGGATGTCCACTAGGAACAGTGTATCTATTTATTTCACTGCAGGAGATTTTCCAGCATAGATTTGCCAGCTACTCTTGCAAACTTAATTAGCCATAAAATCCTCAGAAACCAAATCTTTCTTAAAATCTCTTCTTTTTCTGAAATCCTCCAGTAAAATGGGCAATTCCACTGCCCACTTCTATTCATGCAATGCTGTATCTGCCAAGTTTTCTGCTAAAACAAGAACTATTAAACATAAAATCCTGCACTCAGAGACAAAAACAAGGAAGAATCAGGAAATGAGTCACACTGAGCACTACATCAAGCCTCCAACATCCAACCAGCTGACAGCAAAGCAGCTATGTACTTAGGAGCCTACTGAGTGATTATAGTTATTAGGCAAGTACAATGTAAGTATATTAACTTCACTGTGACTAACTGGAAAAAACTGAGCATTTCAGAGGCACTTTATAAATAGTTAGTACATTTAATTAATAATTTCCTGACTTCTGCAGTGCTATGCTTAAAACACATCTTATTTTTGCATTAAAAAAATCAATTCATCCATTACAGAAAGCAGCTGACTGTAGAGAGAAAAGCAACACGTTTACCAGTGAGGACAAAGAAAGGAGTCTAATGAATCTAATCCTAACTAGAATCCCCAAAAGTAGCATTGCATGACCAGTCATCAGAAAGGGACTCAGTTCTCTCCTTAGGCACTATCCCAGGCTGCCATTTCAGGAAAATTAGCAGTATGCTGAGCACTGAGGTAAGCTCTCAGTGCTGCATGTTGTTTCACCAAAACAGCTGTCATGAAAACAGCACCCAATTTTTCTTCCAAGATGACAGAGGCATAAATGACACATCAAAATCAGGAAGGAGTATGCTATGAAAGATATAACCAACTTGCAGAGTAATATTAATTGTAATTAATTGCATGGTCACACTATGGCATTCAATTGCCTGCTTGGCTGTGGTGTAGGAGGGAAGCACACCACTATTTCTCAGAGTTCTGCATCATCATGATTAGTGTTAGTCAGCATAAGGAAGACACATGAGAGAGAACAGAATGAAACCCACCTCTGGACAAGGAGTCTTCTGAGCCTGTGGTTGACCTTCATGTGATATTTCAACCAAATTGCTCTTCAGCAGTTGTTTCAACTTCTCAATTTCTTGCTCACATTCTTCTGTTTTCTTTACAGTTTCCTGTGAAATAGCAATCTCCATAAATAATTTTGAAACAAGGAGTACATAAACACACAAGTCAGTAAAGAAACAAAGAGTACTTGAACTGAAGAGTACTGAAGCCTCCTTTGTACCTGCAGTTATGTGTAACAGAAAGTGTGTTTGTTCTGCTAACTTTGCACAAGCCCATCCTTCACTAAGTTTATTACTCACTTGCTAAAGACAAACAAGTTGAAGTATGGTGGAGTATTCTGTCCAGGAGCTCCAGAGCTGAACTATGAATTTGGCTATTGAATGGAAATGGAGCAGATTTCACCACATTCATTGCAATTTAGAAAAGGTTGTGAAAAGAGAGAAATTAAAGGGTCTCATATCAATTACAAAGCCTAACTGGTTTTCACTGGTGCTCAAGTCTTTACTGCCAGCTAGCTCTGCACTGACCAAAAATGAACTGTGCTGTACACAGTGCAAACACTGCAGCTCAGAGGATAACCCAACCACACTGTCTGACTATTTGAATACTTCCAATAAAAGTGATAAGCATTGCCAACATGTGAACAATTGTGAACATGGCTTATAGGAAACAGCCAAATTCTCTTTTACTCATTTGACAGTGACAGCAAAATCTCATTGCCCCCCCAGGCTTTGCTGTTCATGCAGAAATGGGCAATCTCCCCACACTCATCTGCCAGTCACAGTCTGTCATGACATCTCAGGTCATTAGGAAATGTTACATCTACAAGTCAGAATATCTTGTCAAAACACTGAATATGCACAGCACTTGGTGGCTCTGTGTTTCTGGACCCAGAGGCTGACAACCAAAGAATATCAAAGGACTGTTCCTCAGGTGTCTTCAAAAGGCAATGAAGAAACAATNTAGGTCTGTCACACATCCCCCGTGGTCAGAGGTGTCTGCAAAAGCTGATAACAGAGAAGCTTCCACTAAGACTAGTTTTAACACTAACTTCTGCAATCACTTTCCTTAGCAAAGAGTCTCTCCTGTTATGAACAGCAACAGTGCCATTTCTTCAGTCACTTCTTCATAGCAGCACTCCCACTCAAGAAACTGCAGGCTAATAAGATTCTAAATAACCATTATTATTTTATAGGTCTTAAAAGTGAGAAGAAACTATTTTTCTCAGTTAAAAAAAGAAAGCCAATTTGAAGGGGAAGATATTTGTGGGCTATAATCTTAGTGCCACAGGCAAAGAATCAGAGAGGAAAGAAAAAGGAATCAGTCTTCTGCTCAGCTTTAATGAGAAAGCAAAAGATCTCCTAAAAGGAAAATTCTCTTACTCACACCTTTAATTCCACATGAATAGGACTGTTTAGTAATAAATTGAGTCCTACTTCAAATTTCCTCGACTAACTAAAGAGTCTGAATATTTCATAAACAGACTCCAATGTCTTCTGTCATGGACCCATACGTGAATATAGTCACTTACCTGAAGATAATTCATTTGTTTCTGCCTTCTACTCAGGGAAAAGAAAATCTGATTCTATACTTTATCCAATATAACAAATTATGCCATATATGTGAGACTGAATTTTTTCCTAGAAGCGCTGCCTTTCTTCTGAGTTATTTCCTGGTTAAGAACTGCTCTTTACTTTTCATATTATGGTAACTCTAGAAGACCTACCCATGGAAAAGGCCCACCTACCCACAATGTATTTGTTTTAGAAAAGCTTAGTGAAAATGTGGCCAGTAAATAATCAGATATGCAAATAATACCACTCTCTTGCACTGAAAACCAGTAGAAGCAGATGTGGCTCCCAAACCTTCTTCCTGATGACGTTATT
>VZTT01053213.1:5896-22285 GCA_013400855.1 Buphagus erythrorhynchus
AAAAAAGTTGTTTTGCCTGCCAGGAACGTTTTTGCCTGAGCAGAGCTGCTCCCACCTTGTCACCCACTGTGGTTTCATTGAGGGGACAAAGCAGAGCAGGGACACTGCCATGGGCTCCCCACAGTCCTTGGGAGTTCTCTGCAAGAGACCAAAGGGAAGGTCCAAGGACCAGGATTTCACATTCCCTTCAAAGCAGCAGGGTTTAGAAATCCTTGCCATCACCATGGATACTGGAGCACTGGGAATGCAGCACTAACCACAGACAGAGTGAGGGGATGCTGCCAGGAAAACACACCTGGGAAGCTCAGCTCTCACCTCCAATGCAGGAAATCACAGGAAAAACACAAAAATTCAGCTTTTCTTCTAGGTTAACTCCTTCTTCCAGGCACTGGGCTCTGAGTTCCTACAGCTGGATGCAAGCCTGCCAGGCTGGAATCCAGATTTGGGATTAATCCCAAAATGTGGAAGTAACCAGGTGGTGCAGATACCCAAAAAGCCAGCCTGGATTACAGAGAGCTGGATTTACAGAGATGGGAAAGCAGACTGATAATAAACAGAAATCCCACCTGAGGCAGAGCACAGGAGGAATTTCACAGGCTCCTCTTCCTCCTCTGGCTGGGGGCTGGAAGTGGCACAGGAAAACAAAAAACCCCAAATTATCTTTGGAAATCCCACTCCCTCAGGCTCAGATGATGTTTGGAAGTGGCCTCTTGGGAACCCACACTGAGATTCCCAAGGAAAATAAATCCCAGAGAGAGGCACTGAGTGATAAAAGCATTGAAGGAGGAGGCTGGGAATGGTGTAGGGAAAGGAGGATGAGAGGCAGGGAAACCACTGGATGGATTATGAGAAGGTTGTAGATCCATTAATAAAAAAGGAAAAAAAAGAATAAATCGATAATCCTTGGAAGAGCTGAGATAATGACTGCCTTTAAAAAAATTAATCTTTAATAAGAAGGGATGTCAGGCTAATTAGGAAGTAATGAAGAACTTGTCAGTGTTTCTACAGAGAAGGAGGAGTGAGGGGGTTCTGTCCCCACAACTGGAGGGGATCTGAACCACTGGAGCAGAGCAATAAATACATCCTGGTGTCACCAGGGATGGCAGGGATGGATTCATTGAATCACTCATGATTATTTATGGAGAAGTGAAGAATCCAGGAAATACCAGGGGATGGGAGCAGGGGGATAATTCACATTTACTTCAGTAATAGGTTTGGGGTTTTTTTAGGGGAAAGTGCTTTCAAGAAAAAAAAAAGAAAAGAAAAACCAGGCTAGGGAGAAAAGGAGCCACAGATAGAGGTGTAAAACAACATGGTGCTGAGGATGCCAAGGCACCACTGCCCCATGTCCCCAAGTGCCACATCCACACCACTTTTAAATCCCTCCAGGGGTGGTGAGTCCAGCACTGCCCTGGGCAGCTGTGCCAGAGCTGGACAAACCTTTTGGGGAAAAAAATTTCTCCTAATATCCAGCCTAAACCTCTCCTGGTGCAACTTGAGGCCGTTCCCTCTTGTCCCATGTGTGGGATGTCCCCCAGAGCTGGATGCACAGCAGACCTGGCCCAGTAGGATTAGCCCAGTGAGCTTGAGCTCATTAACCCTGACTTTTTAATTAGCTCCCAGGTGGTCAGCCTGAGTGTCCCTGCCACTGGATTGACAATCCAGAGGCACAGGACAAGCCTGGGTTTGTCCCATGGATGCCCTTTGTCCTGTCTGTCCCACCCAGCCCTTGTGCCTTCACCTGGAGCCCTGGCACTGCCAGGAGCTCTGCTGGCTCCTCATGATGGAATCAAAAACAAAGTTTCTGTCACAGAGAAACAGGGGTTTAAACATAACCCTAAAATGTGAAATTTGGGCTTTCTCCAGTGGCTTTTTCCCATTTTTTCCTTGGCTTTTCCAAGGCGAGGGCTGAGTCACAGAGGTGCCAGGACCTGCTCCTTTCCCTTGAAGGCTTTGCTTTATTTAAATCTGTTTCCATTTAAACTTGAGTTTTGAATGCAGAAAGGAAAAGCAGCTCATGAAGCAAAGCTTGCCCAGGCCTGTCCTTCCCATCTTTCTCTCAAGCCCAGGGAAGGGCCCCCCAGCAAAACAACAAAAACATTCCCTGGACACTGAACAGCACCAGGAGCCAACATCTCCAAGGGCTCTGAGCTGCCACCAATGTGGAAAAGCCACCAAGGAGGGACCTGTGTGCCCTAAAGTGGCCTTGGACACTTCCAGGCATCCAGGGGCAGCCACAGCTGCTCTGGGAATTCTATTCCAGGGCCTCCCCACCCTCCCAGCCAGGAATTCCTTCCCAATATCCCATCTAAATCGCTCCTTTTCCATCTAAAAGCCATTCCCTGTGTCCTGTCCCTCCATCCCTTGTCCCCAGTCCCTCTCCAGCTCTCCTGGAGCCCCTTCAGGCCCTGGCAGGGGCTCTGAGCTCTCCCTGGATCCTTCTCCTCTCCAGGAGAACATTCCCAGCTCTCCCAGCCTGGCTCCAGAGCAGAAGGGCCAAACCCTTGGATTACCTCCATATCCCATCTAGAGCCAGGGATGTCTCATGTATTTAATTACAGCCCACAATATGAACACAGGCAGCAAAAATAATCATCTCTACATCACCCCAGCCTCAGAATAAACACCTATTTTTTGCTGCAGAGCTGCTCAGCCACCAAGACCACCTGCCTTCAAAATATTCTCCTTCAGGAAGAGCTTGGTTGATGTATTTATGCACAAGGCAAAGTGGTGAAGGCAGCAAGTTGTTACATAAAGTGTTATATAAATTATCTCCAAACTGCACAGAAATGTTCAGAGTCAAACTCCACCAACCTCATGCTGAAGGAATCAATCACTTCAAGGTACCACAGATATTCCTGACATCCAGGAGAAATGAAGGAGGCAGAATCAGGCCTTAAATCCCACACTGGACACACATTTGTGACATTTTTGTACTCAGAGATCTCCTGGCTCCTTCAAACTGTAGCTGAAATCAACCTAGAGACCCCAAACCATGTAAGCTGTTTAAATCAAATGGCTGAAATAAAGTAATTATTGATTTAATAAACGTTCTGCCAAGGTTAAAAGCTTTTGCCAGAGATGGAGATTAGGCACAAAACTCTGCTCTGGATCCCTGTGAAGCACATTTAGGAACAAGTCATGTTTTATGGTGGAGTTTGAATCAGGCTAAATCAGCACAGCCCCCCCTGAACTCCACATGCAGCACCTGCTCTCACCAGGTGATGGTGTTGGCCCCATAAACTTTGTTATATTTAATTTAAATCAGTATTTGGGGCATGTACAAGGAAAGTGGATTTTTCCTGGGTTCAGGAGCCTTGCTGGGATGTGACCTCTTCAGGAAAGGCTGCATAAATACAAACCCCACTGGTTTGTTTTAAGTTACACTTATTTTCTTGTTTGTAACACATTCACTGGGAGGGAACTGAGCCTGATGTTAACTCTGAATAAATCCCAGAATGGTTTGGGTTGGAAGGAACCTTTAAAGCTCATCCCATCCCACCCCTGCCATAGCAGGGACACTTTCCACTATCCCAGGTTGCTCCAAGCCCCATCCAACCTGGCCTGGAACATTTCCAGGGATGGAGCAGCCACAGCTCCAGTGCCTCAGCACCCTCACAATAAATAATTTCTTCCTTAAATCTAGATTGAATCAACCCTCTTGTAGTATAAAACCATCACAATGGTTTTATACTTTCACATTACATGTCCCTCCCTCCCAGGGTCACTGTCAGGTTTGTGAAACCCAGAGCTCTGGGACCTGATTTGATTCATGAGTGACAATTCCCAGCTTTGCTGAAGCCAAATCCGTGGCATATGGCAGGAAGGGCTTTTATCCCACCCCACACAGCCTGCTGCAATCCTGACATAAATTATCCCCTGACTTTCCTTTGGATGCATCACAAGATGAACCCAGGTGCCAAATGCTGAGTGCACGAGGTCCCTCCAAGACAATCTGTGCTAATTGCCACTAATGACCTTGTGCAGCATCACTCTCCTGTCACTGCCTCTGCCAAGCTGCAGACATCCCAGGAATTGCAAAAGCCCCATAAAACATCCTGCTTTTCCCCCTGGGCTGAAGAAACATCCCACAAACACAGGAGGTGTTCCCCCAGCTCAGAGCTCATGTTTGAGGCCACCTTCCACTAGACCAGGTTGCTCCAAGCCTTGCTCAACCCAGTTTGGAACAAACTGAACAAAATATCTTTGGTGCTGGAGCCCTGTGGGTTTGGGATGGAGAATGCTGAGAGTGGGCAGGATCCCACTTCCTTCCTTTCCCCTTTCCTTCTCCCACCTTTCCACCCTGCAGAACATTCCTTCAGGCTTCCCAACACCATGAGACATCCCTGAGGTTGGAAAAGCTCTCCCAGCCCATGGAGTCCCAGCTGTGCCCAATGCCCTCCTTGTCCCCAGCCCAGTGAGTGTCACATCCAGGAATCCCTTGGGCACCTCCAGGGATGGGGAATCCAAACCTCCCTGGGCAGTTCCAGTGCCTGACCACCCTTTCCAAGGGGAAATTCCTGCTGCTGTCCAACCTAAACCTCCCCTAATACAACTTGAGCTTGTTCCCTCTCCTCCTGTCCCTGTTCCCTGGGAGCACAGCCCAATCCTCCCAGCTGTCCCCCTGAGTTGTGCAGAGCCACAAGGTCCCCCCTGAGCCTCCTTTTCTCCTCTGGCACCTTCCTACCACTCCCAGCACATCTAGGAATCCCATCCCAGCTCACCCAGCCACATCTGGCACAATGGAACAGCACAGCATGGCACCAGGAGCCAGAAACCTGCTGCACCAGGCAGTGGTCAGCTGGCAACTTGGCAGAGACCTGGGCAAGGCACCTGCCAGCCAGGAATGGAGAAAAGATCCTCCCTGGAGCTGCCTGTGGCCTGTCCTTCCCCATCTGACAGCCTGGCACCACGGCAGGAAATCAATGGAGAGCCCAAGGCACAGATGGGTCAGTGCTGGCTCATCTGGCCAAAGCTCCAGGAGCACAGCAAGGCTCCAGCCCCAGCAAATGACCTCCCTGCCCCTCAATCTGTCATCTGGCCTAAGCAGGGCAGGGGGAAGGTGCAGCATCCACTGCCAGAGGGCAACATTTAAAATGAAAAAAAAAAATTAAATAAAAATCCTATGTTCACATATTTTAACTGCTGTGCTCCGGGGGAGGTGAGAAATCATCTCAGAGGTGAGAAACTTTGCCTAAGCTCTCGCTCTGATTCACCAAGGTGTGGGCTGCTGGCAGCACAGATCTCAGCAAAATGCCCTCTGAGCTCCTCATTTCCTGGGAATAAAATGTCAGGGTGGAAGAGGAGCTGGTGCAGGATAGATCCAGCACAGACCCAGCCACGCCTGGGCTGTGTGGGTTTGGTGTGACAGCCTGACATGAGCCACCACTGCTGCTCCTGGGGGGGGAACAGCCTCACAAAGAGCTGGCTGGGGAGCAGAAATGGCACAAGGAACAGGGAGCTGAACTACAAAAGGCTGAGCTACAAAGGAGCAGCAAGGAAAGAACATTAGGATTATCACAGGAGTTGTGACTGCTCCTTCAGACAGCAGGGCTTTGCCGTGGAAGCTGAAGCTTGTTTTACACTTCTGCCTTGTGCCCTGCCCAAAAATGAGTGCTGAGCTCCCAGGGAATGGTGGCATCTGTCACAGAGCCAAGGGACACCACCAGCCCTCACCCAGCACCTCGTTAATCCAGGCTGTTTGCACATCAAGGGCTCTCCTCAATTCATCATCCCAGATGTCCCAACGTGAGAAAGCATTTAAGTCATGTCCTCAAATCCCTGTGACTTCAATCTGAGTCTGAGCAAGGATGGAAGTGCTTTCCCAGGGAGGGAGAGAGGGAGGGAGGCATCACATCCCATGGTGTCCTTGATGGGACTTGTGTCCTTGATGGGATTTCACCCAGCTCCTCCATGTCGTTTTTTGGAAATTCCCAGCTCATCTCCACGTGTTCCAATTATGAATTCCATCATAATTGTTGCTGGGCTGGAGGAAGGGCACTGGTGCTAAACACACATTTCCTGGGAGAGGACAGACAGGGGGGTTTGTGCAATTATTTACCCAGGAGGACAAAGCACATCCTTGGCAGGGAGAACTGATCTCCAGCCCATCCCTTCCCTCTGCAGCATCCTCAGGGAAATGCTGCCAAAATTTGCCAAAATTCCCTCCCCTGCTGAAGAATAAACAGCCCTGCCAGGAAGGGAACAGAGGCTCTGCCCCCAGAGCAGTGTCTCCAAATCAATAAACGTGCCTTGTTAGGAATAATCCATTTCAAAGCTTGACACAACCCCCCTCTCCCAGCTTTACATCCTCTGACAGAGACCATGGCACAGAATCAGAGAAGGCTGCTCTGAGAGGGGGATCAAAATCAGACCTCTGAGTTTGTCTCTGCTGACAGAAAGGTCCTTCCCAAACAGGAATCCCACAGGCACAGCAAAGCCCCCAGGTCAGAGACCCTGGGAATCACAGAATCCCAGGATTGTTTGGGTTGGAAGGGACCTTAAATCCCATCTTGTTAGAGCCCAGAAGCCTGAGAGTTTTGAGCTTTCTGTGCTTTCTGGCACTGACCCCCTGCAGAACACTGCTTTTGACCTGAGGCCTTGAAGAAGGCTCCAAATTTGGGTGATGGAATTAAAATCACTGTGTGTAGTTAAATAGAAGTGTGGGATTTCACATGGTGAAGGGTTTGGAATTTGGGGCTTTATAATATAGTAATAGGTATGGGACAAGATGGAGAATTTTGGGTGTTGTCTTTTTCTATCTTCTTCCTTCTTCATGGTTTCAGGCAGTAGTTTTTGGTTGGACAGTTAGTGCTGCACTGCAGGTCACAGGAGTTTGGTTATTGGGTCAAAAGTATAAATAATATAGGTGTTAATTCTTTATTGGACTGTTCAGCTTTAAAAGACCTTTAACTAGCTGGATCCATCTCCATTTTGCTCACTTTTAGCTGGTAGCTGGAAGTGTTGCAGAACTCTGTACTTTAAATAAGATTTAATAAACAACCAAGTCCGAACAGGAGAAATTCATCTCCTTTGTGTTTTTAATCCTGACTCTGAGTGAAGGCAGAAGAAAATGAAGACAAGCCACTAATGAGGTGGTGCAGTTACCCCATTTACACCCTGCCACGGGCAAGGACACCTTCCCCTGGACCAGGCTGCTCCAAGCTCCAACCTGGCCTGGAACACTTCCAGGCAAAGGAAGCAGGGAGAAGAAAAACAGTGAAGTTAACAGAACCAGTGAATTAATACATCTTGACTCAAGGTTTATCTGGGAAAACAGAGGGATTTCACCAGAGAAAACCCCCAGAGCTGCAGGTGGAAAGCAGCTCCACAGCACAGGCTGTCAGGAATGATGCTGTGGATGCTCTGTGCACCCTGGAGCTGAAGGCAAGGCCATAACCCATCATTAATTCACACACTCACATCCCAACCCTGCCACAGGCAACAGCAACACGAACAGAACTGACCATACAAATCCAGACAGGAGCAAGAGAAAAAAGGACAGAATTTAGTGCAAGGCTCCAAAGCCCAAAATGAAAAAAAAAAAAAAAATCACTGGTTGAAAGATGCTCCACATTTCCAGGGTTGGTGATTAAATTAAAAAGAATCTAACTGATATTTCCTAGGTATTTTGGCTTTATACCAAGCAGGAAGCAGCAGCCCCAGTGTGGGGCAGCCAGGCTGGGATGTTCACAGGAGATTTCCTGGGATTTCCAGGAGGCATTGGAAGTCACAAATGTGATCTTCCACTCCAGTGGCTCTGTGCTGCTGCATCTGCTTCCATGGAGCTGTGCTCCCTTCATATCCCAGCTGTGGATCCAACCCTGGGAATGGCAACTGTGGCTCCAGCTCTCAGCACTCCAGGCAACATCCATGCATGCCTTATTAACATCCAATTCCCAGCTTTTTTTCCAAACCCATCAACTCCTATAAGGTTAATAAAGGGGAAAGGGTAATTAACACTGATGGGAAATCCCTCATCTGCCAGATCCCTCCCAGGGCAATTTCTGCTGCTACAGAATTGAGCAGGGCTCCTATTAACACCCCTCTATTTCTGTGACAAGGGGGATTTAATGGCTAATTAAATACAAAAACATGGCCCAAACCCCAGTCCATGCTGTGCCTTGGGTGTTTGAGGTTGGCATCACCCTCAGAGTCACCCCTCTGCCCTCCCCTGATGCTCAAGAAAATTTCAAACTGAGCTTGGGTTTTGTATTTTCTACCCAGAAATTCTGCACTGATCAGAGCCTCTGCTGAGCTTTTCCAGCCACCTCCAGGTCAGGCTGTCCCCAAAGCTCCATCTAATTCTGAAAGCAAAATATGAGCTGGTTCAGACTGCAAACAGAATTTTCCTTTCAATAGGAAAGGTGAATTCTGTGACCTGCTGCTCTCAGCTCTGCTCTCCTTCCTGCATTAATCAGGGAGTGCCACTGGGATGGGTGAGAGCTGGGCTTCATTTCTATTTATTTCTATCTCCCTGATGAAGTTTAGTCCATTTCCTATTTATGACCACTTGATTTGGTCCTTATTTATGACCCTGACCCACCCCTCAGTGGTGGTCCAAGACCCCAGACCATCCTCCTCTTTCCATGGATGGTCCATGGGGATTTGAGAAACTCACCCTGAGAGCTTTTACTCCTCACAAGAATTCCACACCAGGCTCTGTCTCTCCTTCCAGGGCATCACCTGAGCCAGGGTCACCAGAGATTTATACCCCCAGCTCTCTCTGCCTTGTGTGCTTGCACTAAATAGAAATTTATCCAATTCATCCCAGCAGTACAAGCTGAATGAACAGGGAATGAGCTGGCTTATTTACAAGCCAATTTAACAGGTAAAATGCCTCGTCCCAAGAACGACCAAAACAAGGAACAAGGCTGACAGAAGAGCAGCTTTTAGAGTTGTTATGTTTCAGCCAAGTTTTTCTTTAATTATTCTTTCATACAGCTGGGAAGAGCAATGCAATTTGAAGGCACTCTGAACTAAATGAGTATGTGTGAGTAACACGAACTAATTAAAGGCTGCTGAAAGCTCCTCCCAACTTCAGGAAAGGGAAGGGAAGGGAATTATCCCCCGGTGGTTATGTGCTGGATTGCTCTAAAGTGCACAGCAGGACTCCAAAAAGGAATTTGTGGTTATATGGGAAGAGTTTGTGGCAAGAGGAGAAAACAGGAAAGACTCAGATGGGATATTGGGAAGCAATTCTTGGCTGGGAGGGCGGGGAGGCCCTGGAATAGAATTCCCAGATTTGCTGTGGCTGTCCCTGGATCCCTGGAAGTGCCCAAGGCCAGGTTGGACAGGGCTTGGAGCAGCCTGGGACAGTGGAAGGTGTCCCTGCCCATGGAATGGGGTGGGATGGGATGATCCTGAAGGTCCCTTCCACCCCAAACCACTCTGGGATTCTGTGACCAAACAAAGTTTTCCTTTTAAAAGCTGTCTTGGGCAAATTTGGGAGAAAACCTTTGAATGTGGTTCTTTTAGGAAACAGACTTAAGTAGTTTTTTCCTTAACTGGTTTGGGGAAATATTTTTCATCATAAAGTCACCCCAAGACAAAAGCCTGAACTCTGGGGTGCTGGATTATTTAGAAGAGCAGGAATGAGCAATGCAGAGTATCCCCAAAGCCTCTTGAGAACATTTTCCCACCAAAGATCCACCCTGCAGCAATGTCAGCTCTTCGAAAGCATCCTGTGAAACCTGCTTAATAAACAGCAAAGCCTTTCCACACTCTCAAGTAATTTATTTAACACCAGGCACAGTGTTTGCTCTGCTTCCTCATTCTCCTGTTTTTCCAGGCTAGGGATGTGGTGACAGGGGAGTCTCTGGGTATGGATGCTGCTGGAATTTCCTTGAGAGAGAGACAAGAATCAGCCCCTGGGTTCATTTCCCCCCATCTCAGCTGGGTGCTCCTGACTTGCAAGACCCAGCCAGGGGGGTTCTTCATTCATCAAGTGGCCAAGAGAAGAAAAAAAGATGTGAGAGAATGGGAAATTGGGTATTTACAGAGTGCATTGTGGATGAAGATTGACCCCACCAGAGCTCACTGTGCTTGTGGAGGGCCTGAGCCAGATGGTGCCACACAGCACAGCTCTGTCAGATTGGGTATTTTTGTATATCCACGTGTATTCTGTATATCCACAGAATCATGGAGTGGTTTGGGTTCAAAGGAACCTCAAAGACCATCTCATCTCACCCCCTGCCACAGGCAGGGACACCTTCCACTATTCCAGGGTGCTCCAACCCCATCCAACCTGGCCTGGGACACTTCCAGCTTCTCTGGGCACCCTGTGCCAGGGCTCCCCACCCTCACAGAGAATTTTTATTTTTTCCTGATATCTAATCTAAACTTCCCACTGCAATGAATAAAAGCTGCAGTGATTTACACTCACTCTGAGATGACCCTGGGCCCATTTTCATCTGCAGGTAACTCAGGGGTCACCTCCTGCCTCCTGGGCTCCAAGAACCCCTGGGAGAACCTGCTGTGCCACATTACCTTTGATTAACAGGGGATCTGGGGTTACTCCTTATTCCATTAAGTGCAGTGAATGCAAAGCAAAGAGCCACCTGACAGAAAGCTTTTATCCAAATAAATTTACAGGAGAAGGCAGCATCACCTCTGGACCCTGGGCAGGCACAGGCTGTTGTGAATCACAGGATCACTCAGGCTGGAAAAGACTTTTAAATCATGCAGTCCCCATGTCCTCAAGTGCCACACCCAGCTTTTAAATACCTCCAGGAATGGGAACTCCAGAACTCACCTGAGAAGCTTTTTCCAATGCCTAACTACCCTTTCCATGCAGAAATTCTCCCTAATATCCAATTTAAACTTCCCCTGGCACAGCTTGTGGCCGTTCCCTCTCCTCCTGTCCCTGTTCCCTGTTACCAGATCCCAAATCCCCCCCCGCTGTCCTCTCCNGATCCCAAATCCCCCCCGGCTGTCCCCTCCTGGCAGGGACTTGTGCAGAGCCACAAGGGCCCCCCTGAGCCTCCTTTTCTCCAGGCTGAGCCCCTTCCCAGCTCCCTCAGGAATTCTCCAGCCCCTTCCCAGCTCCCTTCAGGAATTCTCCAGCCCCTTCCCAGCTCCCTCAGCCTCTCCTCATCAGATTTTTGCTCCAGGTCCTGACATTTCTTTGCTTTTTCTGACTTCAAAGCCTCTCAGCCTGTTTGCCACGCTCTGGATTTGGCCCCAGAGGAATGGAGGAGGTGGGGAGGCTGTTGGGCATTGCTAGAGAAGGAGAGGATGGATCCTGCTGCTGAAGATGGAAAAAGGCTGGAAAATGGGATTCAGGAAGGTCATCACACATCACAAGGCTTGGGAAACATTAAAGGTTCTCACTGCTTCTCCTTAAACAGCAAATATTTCACTTTGCAAATGCAAACAGATCTTGGTCCTACAGCAACTCCTTGGATACTTCCACAAGTGCTGTGGGCTGCAGGAATTCCCATGGACACATTCCCAGTGTCCCAATCTCCTCTCAAAAGTTCCTCTGGCAGCCAACACAGAACCCTGGCCAAGTGAGCCAAGGGAAAATCCTCTCTGCTCATCCCTGTCTTGGTTCTGGTGTCCCCTGGGCACAAACTGAGGGGCCCCTGCAGTGTTTCCCATCCCTGGTTCTCCCCATATGACCAAACCAGCTGGAATAAAGTCCCATATGTAGTGGGATAATAATAGTCCCATATATAGCTAGATACAAAATACATATATAGACAATAAAAGTCCCATATATAGTGGAATAAAGTGTGTGATTTTTGGTTATTAATAGGAATCATCTGCATCCCTCATTCCATCTGTGCAGGTGACACCTGGATGAGCCTGCTGACCATCACTGCTGATCCCACACGGTGTGGGATGGATCACTGAGTCGCTGGGCTGGCATCTGCAGGGATTTGCAATCTGAGGACAGTTCAAGTCTTCAGCCTGGGCAATCCCATCCCAGGCAGTTAAAATTAAAATGGAGAGCACTGTTTTCCTTCCACTAAAGTCAACATTTGTTTCTGTTTCTCTCCAAGAGGATCTGGATGTGCTGCCTGACCTCCTCAAGGAGAGAGTGGTCCCAACTCAGAGTCTTGCTTTAGAATCTTGGAATCACTTAAGTTGAAAAAACCCTTTAAAATCACTGAGTCCAACCCTTCCCTCAGTGCTGCCAGGGTCACCACTGATCCATGTCCCCAAGTGCCACATCCTCACAGCTTTTAAACCCCTCCAGGGATGGGGGCTCCCCCTCACTCCTCACAGGACTTGTGCTCCAGAGCTTTCCCCAGCTCTGCTGCCCTTCCCTGGATGCAGAAAACAAAAGGAATGTGGATGAGAGTGGAGAGAAGAGGCAAAGCCCCACGATCCCAGCCCAAAGCAGAGGGAAGCTTCTTCCTGCACAGCCCAAAAACAGCAGAAGATTTTCACTATGGGACCCCTGACCTCTCCAGCTTCTTTTTAGTGCATGGCAAATCCAGGCTCACCTTTGCTGCAGTTGGGATGTGGATGGCAAAGACAAAAGCAGCCTCCTGCAATCTGTCCCACCCCCAGGGAGGTGTCCAGCCATGAGGTGACAAGTGCCAGGGACCCAAGAGCAGAGTCAGGAACAAAAATGATGGGTAAAAACTCAGTATTTGAGAGACAGGCAGGAATAACTGCTCTGCATCGCTGCCTCTCCATTTCCCAACCCAGAACACTTTCAAACCTGCCTAAAATCTGCTACCAGAAACCACAAACTTCTGGGAGACTTTTTTAACCTGTTCCAGCAACAGTAAAATGATTTTAAGAGCGAGTTTGATTAACTGGCTGGGGTTTCAGGGCTGAGGGAGACAGCAGAGCCCCTGGAGATCCCTCCCAGTCTGTATTTGTACACACACATATCCATCCATCCATCCAAACACATCGACAAGCTGCTGAGCCTGCACTCTCCACACACTTCCAGCAGAAGACAAGAGGGACTCGGATGTGTGAGGAATAAATGATTCAGCTCCATCTTGTGCTCCTGCTTCTGGCATGCCAAGCAGCATTCCAGCTTGTCAGGATAAAAACCCAGACAGCTGCAATATCTGTGCAAAACTGGGACAATTCAGATTTAAAACCCATTTCCCTCTATGTTCCTCTGAACATTTACCCTGCTCCCAACAACTGAGAGGAAGACAGGGAGAGTGAGGATTTGCCACAGTCTGTGTCCAGCTCAGAAATCCCAGCTCCCTGAATGACAATTGATTGTGCCTCAGCACAGATTATTTTAAATGATCAGCTGGGAGGACCTCAGGGAGGAAAGGGAAAATTGGGGCAGCTCCCGAAGAGAGGCTGGGAAAAGCTCTTTGGATTTGGTTCCAAGGGGAGCACACTGCATTTAACAGGGATTGATTGCCCTGAGCCTGGCAATCACCTACTGAGGAGTGAACGCTGCTGCTTTCAGGAACAACAGCTCAGCCAGGCTGTGGGGGACAATCACAGCCTCCCTGGGTCAGAAGGAAAGAGCATCCCAAAGAATATTCACACCAGGAGGTGTTGGATTGGTGCAAGAGAATTCAGGAGCTGGCTGATGGGTGTAAATTAAAAGAGGGTCGATTTAGATGGGATATTGGGAAGGAATTCCTGGATGTGAGGGTGGGGAGAGGCTGGTACAGGGTGACCAGAGAAGCTGTGGCTGCCCCTGGATCCCTGGAAGTGTCCAAGGCCAGGCTGGACAGGTCAGTGGGATAGTGGAAGGTGTCCTTGCCCATGGCAGAGGGTGGGACAGGATGGGATTTAAGGCCCCTTCCAACCCAAACCATTCCATAATTCCCTCCTGTGAGCTGTAGGTATCCTTACACTGCTCATCACACAGAAGAGAGCAGGCAAAAACGGACAGTCACCCTTTCAGCAAATCTGTCCCACTGCCAAGGGCCTGTGCTCTCAAAAAATGACACCACCAGACACTTCTGCAAGAGGATCACCACTCCAGTCCACAAGTGGTTTGGTTCCTAATGCCTGGTCCCAACCAGGATCAAGCCTGGAAATCGTGAGTACTGATTTTTTTTTTTTAATTTTATTTTTTGGTTATTTTTTTGTGTAACAAAATTCAAGATAAATAACCTCTTCCCCTGATTTTGCTGGATGGCATCTCAAGGAGCAATCTGAGCTCTGGCCCTGAAATCACTCTTTTAATTATTCCTCAGCACTACATTTAACTCCGCAGACTCTTCCCCTCTGTAAAAAGCAAACTAACACCAGTGAACCCCTGCAGAAACACAGTTCTCTCAAGGCAGATGAGACTTCACTGTCCAATTTCCAGAACTCCCAGAGCAACTGCATGAAATTCGTAATTTGAAATAATGTTACAGCTCCACATCTGTCAGCTACATCAATGAAACAGTGCCTGGCTAAAGCTCTCCCCTGGGAAAAGGGATTTGGAAGGAAAAGCTAAAGCTCATCTTATTCCAACCCCACTGCCATCACCTCCCACTAGACCAGGCTGCTCCAAGCCCTTTCCAACCTGGCCTGAGCCAAGTTCTCCCTCACTTTCAGGTGGAATTCTCTGTGTTCCAAACTCTGCCTGTTGCTTCTCATCACAAGAGCCTGGCTCCATCCTCTGCCTCCCTGTGCTCAGGTCCCCAGTTTTCTGTGCCATCCTGATCCTGGGCATCCCACACCAGCTGGATGTTCCTGCTGGCTGCCAGCAACTCCGGGATCAGTGATTGCACCCCATGGACAGGGACAAGGGCACCAAACTGCTCTGGCACATCTTTGAAAACCCAGAGAGGAGTTGCTCCTGCTCCCAGCAAAAGGGGGTCAGGAAAAGCCCCTCCAACAGCAACAAGCATCACCAAACCCTGCTCCCCACAGCATAACATGGCTACCCCGTTTTGGGGCATCGTGACAAGGGACAGCTTGTCCCTGCATGCACCCACTGACCCAATTCGGGGTGCAGAGCTCCAGCCCAGAGCCCTGCATGGACCACAAGCAGCCACACAACCTGCCAGAGCATCCCGAGCTATTCCTGGAAAGCAATCCAGCCCACTGGGAGGTCACATTCCCTGTCACGGGTCCCCCCCACCTGCTCCAATTTGATGGAGTTGGGGCCAATTATATCGATGTTCATCCGCGGAATGATGGCCGTCCCCTGTGCCCTGTCCGCCCGTGTCCCAGTCACTTCTGCCCCAGTTCCTGCGGCCGCTGGGGCGAGCAGGGAGGCGGGCAGGAGGAGGAGGAGGGATGGAGTGGGAGATGATGATGGCCACAAGCGCTGGGACCCTCTCCTCCAGCACGGAGCGAGCGCTCTGGGGAGCAGCTGATCAGTATTCAGGGACAGGCTGCAGGCTGCCCGCTGCCATCCCTCCTCCTCATCCTCCTCCTCCTCCTCCCGGTGTGCGGCAGGAGCTGGCACCCCACAGCTCCCCGCTCCCACGCCCCCGCGGTGCATTTCACGCCTCCCTCCTCCTCCTCCTCCTCCTCCCCAAACCATCGCTCCCTGTTGCTTTCCCAGCTCAGATCCACCCCCGGACCCTGCCAGCTCCTTTGGTGGGGTCAGATTTGGGGACCCACGGGGAGCATCACCTGCACCACGCCAACGCCGAGGGGACACGCTCCTCCCAAGCGACGGCACAACATGGAATGGGAGAGGATGGGAGAGAGGATGGGAGAGGACAGGATGCTCCCACCCTGCTGACGGAACGTGCGGGGCACTGGCTTGGGCTGGGGCTGCCGGCACAAGCCGGGGCTCACCTTGTGGAGCTTCCACATGGCTCCCAGCGCCTTGACCTCGTGGCTGGAGTGCTTGCCCTCCTCCAGGCACTGGTAGCAGACGGGGCTCTTGCACTGCACGCAGTACATGCTGTGGTTCTCCAGCTCGTGGTCGGTGCAGGTGGAGATCTTGCGGGGGCTGAGCCGGCGGCTGACGCGGCCCTGGGCCGGCGGCACCAGGCGGTGCTTGGCCAGCGGTCCCCGCGGCGGGTGGCACCGCAGGCGGCACGGGTCGCAGTAGAACACGTCGCACTGCTCGCACATCACGGCCGCCTCCTTGGGCGCCTTCTCGCAGAGCTGGCACCGCAGGGCCGCCGCCCTGCCCTGCTGGTAGCGGTCGATGACGCCCTCGAGCAGGCGGTTGCGGGGGAAGCCCCGCAGCCCGCGCTCGTCCAGCACCAGGCTGCGGTGGCACTGCGGGCACGTCAGGCACGCGTTGCGCGGCGGCGGCGGCGGCGCCAGCGCGGCCGGGGGAGGCGGCGCGGCCGGCGGGAACACGCGGACCCCGTTCGGGGACTTCTGGCACGGCGTGGTGGGAGCGCTGGCGAAGCCCCCGTAGGAGCCGTAGCCGCTGTCCGCCTCGCTGTACAGGCTCATCTTGTCCAGGTCCAGGTAGTCATAGTCGGAGACGGCCGAGCCCGAGGCGCGGCGGCTCTGCGGAGACTCCGAGTCTGGCGTCTGCACCAGGAT
>VZTT01053218.1:1223-20120 GCA_013400855.1 Buphagus erythrorhynchus
AGTTCAACTCATAATTTGGCATTTTTTTAGGCATTCTACAGCTTTGCTCTACACAGGTTCTTACACAGAGGGAATTTCAAGGAAATCATATTATTTTCATATTAATTCCTTCTAGTAGCCTGTTTTTCAAGCTGCCTTCGCTTTGAATGCCTATCCTATGAGGCAAGGTTACTGCAATATTTGAATAACAACCTTTTTGTAGCCAAACCCCTTCTCCATATGTGAACGGGATCAGGCACTGCACAGAGTCCACTCACTGCATTGCCATCAGCCACCAGCTCCAAGAAGACACAGCATTAAAGATGTGAGTGGAAGAGACAGGAAGGAGGAGGGCCAGTCCCTGCACAAGACCACGTACCAAAATGCACCAGAGAACCAGAAATTCTCAAGAGTTCCTCCAAGGAAATGCCTCTTTGCATTGCCTTTAATATATGTCCCAAAGTCTGACCTAAAGTGCAGATTCAGATACAGATGAATGTGGTTCACTGGCTAGGAACATGAACCAGAGAGAGAATTTTCAGAGGTAGCAGGAAGGGTCCAGCAAAATCGTGATACTCTGACAAGCAGCTTGTTCTGCAGGAGAGAGAAAATTCTTGATGGTTTTCCTCTATGATTTGGGGGTTTTTTCACTCGTCTCAATCTTCAGGGCTTGCCGTGCCCCCTTCCCTCATGGTATGTCATCACTGAGAGTCCTCCAGCTAGGAGAGCAGGCAGCCCTGTCCACCAATGCCACTCTCAGAATCAACAACAGGGACCTATGCAAGGAGAAAACCAGCTACTCAGAAAGCATCTAAATCCTATTCCAGATATGCAAGCAAAGAGGGAGAGAGCAAAATGCATAAAAAGAACAGTGGTCTCTGAATCAGCTGGCAGTCAGGAGCAGCCAAATCCAGCATCCAGATGTTTCTCTAGTTCAGGAACATCTTCACAGGGGAGCCTGGACTCCAGCACAATCATGAGTTCTTAGCTCAAAAATCTTGACTTCTTCCTTCAGAAGAGCAGCAGCTCCAGGGAAGAATGACTTTGCAATGAAAGCAGAACACCTTGAGAAATGTCCTTCACATGATTTAGTCCAGTGACAATACTCTTGGGAGCTATCATGCAAAAACACAGATAGGAGGGAGAGATGAATGTTTGAAAGAGGGAGTTTTCTTAGAGTATTAAAATGCTTACTGAAGTGTTTTACTTTTATAAAATGTAGTCAGCAGCGGCAGAAGCTTTTCTTTTCCTTTCCTCTCCTCCTTTCTCCATTAATTCTTTTCCTTCCCCCCTTTTTCCAAAGTAACCTGGTACTCACCAGCCTTCTGGGTGCAATCTTGATCTCAAGGACAGTGACTTTGTTAATACATCCTGGGGAAGCTATGAAATAGCTCTTAGTTGTATAAATTTAAAAAGAAAAATCAAAAGTCAAATAATTTGTCCATATTTTCTCAGCAGGAGTTAATATCAGGTAGGAAAACCTGCCATCTTTCTGCTTTGTTTTGGCTTTTTATCTGTGATAGCTCATTAAGACCAGTGCTTTCTTCACTGCAGTCACTGTATCTCAGCTTTAGCTATCACTCCAAATGCAGAGACTCAGTAAGTAGACAAAGGTATGTGAATATACATTTGCAAGCTCCTTATCTCCCAGGTTTCCTGGACTGCAGAGTTATCCTTTCTTGCTACACAGAAAACCACTTACATATCCCCCTTTCTTGTCTTTAGGAATGGAACCCCATGTATGCCACAGACACCAGCTGCCTTTACTTTTAGTCACAGAGTAACTGATTCCTACCTAGTTCTAGATCAAATCGTCCCTTTTGAAAGGGAAAAGAGCACCCTTTCAGTTCCTACCCTTGCTCCCACACTCAGTCTGTGTCTATCTACACCTGGTGATCTGCATCATGCTCATTGCTCAATTCTAGAATGTGACTTTGAGTCTATGTGGAATCAGCTTGTCCTAGAAAGTGGAGTACCTTGCAGAACTGGACCCTGTGAACAATCTGGAAATGGAGGTTGAAAAATTAACTGTAGGAGTTACTCAGCACTTTGTATGAGTAGCCCTTTTAGTAGCTGACAGAAAGCTGCTTTAATTATGAGATGCGCCTAAAACATCTGTTAACATCAAGGCATTTCTTTATTCTGCTTCCTCCACATTTTGCACTTTTCACTTGCTTCATCTAGAAGAGATTTTGGAGTGTATTTAGCAGGTAATTACCCTGGAACTGCAAATGCAGTTATAAAACGTGAAACTGGCCATATTTTTACTCTTCCTCTTTATGAATAGCCACAAACCATCTTCTGTCCAATCAGCAGCCCTTAAACCTGAGTGATGATATGTGACCAGCTCCGCTGAAGATGTTATCCATTCATGCGAGAAATAAGCAGACACAATTGTTGGTGATAATTAGTCTGCACTCCACAGACCTGTCACGATCCTTGGCACTGGTAGCCACTTTACAGGAGTGTGACAGCCTGTTATCCTGAGAGCAGGCAACTCTGCACACACCAGGCCCTGCAACAAATGCTCAGCACTTTCATTTACGTGCACTCTCATGAGAGCTGCTTTGTACAAGGTGAAGCCAAAGACTGGACTCCACAGCTGCTCTCTTCAAAAGCAGCATTCACACCTGTTTATAGGGAAATGCAGGTATGGATTTGAAGTAAATCCAGAAAAATCAGTATGGCTCTTCCAGCTGTATGTCAGTGACAAACTAAAAATGGCTTCAGACATCTAAAAATGCCACTTTTAGCAGAAATTACAATCTTTCATATCTGTCACACTATTGATATAGCACCTGAAAGTCATGGTGCATGACAGTGAACATGAAAGGTAATGAGATTCTCTTATCTAATTTCCATTTCTTATCCCTTTACCATTTTAATTCCTTACAGTTACAATGAATATTGCTCAGTCAACACCCCAAATTTTTAGTCAGTTTTAGTTTCCATTTTTCCCATATGAGCAGTTATGCTGCTAGTTCTTAAACTTTTGATGACATTCTGTGTCCTGAAAACTTTGTTTAAAATGGATATCTATTGCATATAACAGATATAATGGCAAGCTTTGTTTAAAGTGGATATCTTATTTCAGACACTACAAAGTTCTGTACACTCTATTTGGGCTTATACATTACATTAAACTTAAAACTAAAATCCTCATCTAGACAGTATAGAAACAATGGCTTGCAAATGCCAATACTGGAAGATCTTGGTAGTTCTTACCATGGTTATACTTTTTCCTCATGATACAGCTTCTAAAAAAAAAAAAAAAAGAAAAAAGTCCAAAATAGTAAACAGATTCTCAATCATTTTGGACCAACTCAAATAATTATAGGGAGTATTGCATGGAAAACTGAAGCTTGAAGCCCTCTTTTTTTCCTCTGAGAAGTGATGCAAGGAGGAGACAGATTTTTATTTTAAATTAATAGATACAGCAGGCATTCTTCTAATCTCAAAACTAGAGCTCAATATAGGCTAGTAGCATATAAAGCAGGAGCACTATACTTCAACTCTTGGAGGGGGCAGCATGAGACCCTTGTAAAACACAGCAGTTTGGAATTGGGCAGAGAAGTCCAGGCAAATACTAAAAGGCAACAACAAAGGAAAAATCATGGAAGTCATAATGTTATTTTAAGGACCCTACTACATGCTGATGCTCGTGATCATAAAAGGATTCACATTGCATTGAAGAGATTTGTTTCAAACCTCCCTCAATAGAAAGCCATTATGATGATATAACAGGTCCTGACTCCTGAAATTTATAAGATATGTCCAAGCTGTGAAAAAATGAAACATTCCACAAATCAGTTTAATGGAGGTCATCATAGAAATTATCTTTGTGAACTTGAAACTGTCTGACTAAGCATGGTGTGCTGTGGCTTATGATAGAGCTGCACAACTGCATGAGGGGTTGTTGGCCAAAAATCTTTAACTCCTTTGCCCTCATTTTGGGGTTCACAGTGTTGGTATTACATCCCATGAAACCCACAAAGTTTCGAGTATATACTCTCAAAGCTAAATTATCAACAGTGAGTAGTTCATAACCTTAATGACAGTGTGGCATCTACACATCTTAGTGCTGCTTGTGCTTCCCAGCCTGCTGCAACAGCATCTGTCAGGCTGGGGCTGTGAGCATGCAGACCACAGAGAACACAATCACAAAAGCACAGTGCTCCAACATCTTCTGATGTCAGCGAGCTCAGGGCCAGGCATCATGTCAAAATGAAGAACAAGGAAAAGATTATTTTCATACAGTAATTCTGCAAAAAAACTGTAGGTGTACAGGTATAACTAAGATAAAAATTTAGCTTTCAAATTACTGTATGCAAGGAGTTAAGGGACAATCTCCTTCAGCTTAAGCATTCATCTATTACTTTGAAAATAAAGAGTTTTCTGTTTTAACTTCAGAAGCAAGATTTGCCTTAACTTATATAGGAAAACTCTCGATGTGACTGAGCCCCCACTTCAAACACAGCGAGCACGGACAGCCATTCAGAGAATACACATACTAGTAAACTTTTCTTTCCATGGCAAGAGGGACTGCACAGCACTGGTCAACAAAATCTGCAAAGCTACTAAATTACAGTCAGCTTGCAAATATAATTTCAATAAATATTTGTCTTTTCAAAGATCCTAGCCAGCTTATTTAGCTTAGAAGGAGAAGACAACATCTGCTGGGAGACAAAACAAGTAGCTTTGAAGCAGCCTGAACTCCCCGTGAGCAGCTCAGTGTTCAAATATCAAAAGGCACTGGGTTCTGGATATCGATTACAGTTTAAGATTTCCTCAGAGGCTGATACTCTCCAAACTGAAGCAATCAACCCTGAAACCTCACTTTCAAGGCCAGAAAAGCAATAGCCAGGTACCTCATTGACTCTGTAGTTTAGGATGCCCTGGCAGGAATTTAATCCTATCATTCATATTTTCCTATCATGATTATTTACTCTCATTCCTTTTGTTTCCGGCTGATAAAATTTTATGTTGCATCCCTTTGGGCTTATTTCCTTGGCATAGAAACAGGGGGGTGGAAATTAAGGCTTATTATGAAATCCTGGAGGATGTAGTTTCTCAATTCTTTGGAAGAGAACTTCAGGAGAGAGGGTCCCAAGTAAAAATTGCTTAAACCTTTGAAGTAGAGACTCAGAGATGGAATCTAGCACTTTTTGGATGTCAAACAAGGCCTCAAAACTCATGAACAGCATTTAAGGGAAGAAAGGTCTTCAGCTGAACAGTCATTTCCACATTTTTGTGCAATGCCTGGCTATCAATTGCAAACAAGTCTGCTCAAACCAGAACTGATGAACTTCCAGTGCAGCAGGGCACTGGAAGAGCCAGCACAAGAGAGAAAAGTTAAGAAAGAAGCTTTTTCACTCAATGAGGAAAAGACATTCAAGATGGCCAGAGAAAGGCCAGTTATGTGAAACATAAATTTAATGTGAAAATATACTTTGTATCTCTCTTGACAAATCAAAATAGAAAGTGTACAAGACTTGCAAGCCTTTCGAAAACAGTTTCTGTTTGTTTTGAAAGTTTTTTCCCCCACCAGAAAGGAGCAGATTCAGAATAAGTTACACTCATTATTTTTCAACAAAGTTGACATCAAAATAGGTCTAGCAATAACATCCTCATGCGAGGTTTAAAAACGAGCTTTTTCAACCATAAAATTACTAATTGTCTGCCTTGTAACAAGATAAAATGAATGTTTCATTACTGTCAAGCTCTTGATATCTTGTTTTATATGGAGAAAAATTAACCAGTTTCAGCTTCACAAATGTGAAAATTTGAGATATGTCATTAAGCTTTCCTGCAAGAAATCATAAAGAGCTGATTGTCTTTTTTTTTTAATTGAACTTCTTTCAGTCTGGCATACAGTTCCTCTCCTAAAAACTGTGGCATTGGAGCAGTTTCTGAAAAGAATGCTGTCAAAAAGTTATTGCAATGGGATCAGAGGGCCTGGATATTCAGTCTTTTTTTCAGCTTTGTCACCACTTTCTTTTGTGCCTTTGAGGAAATTGTTTACCTTCTCTGATCTGTTAGAGCTGAAGATTTTTTGCCTAGTGCATACCAACAAAAGAAAAGTTGATACAGTGCAGCACACAAATGACAAATAAACTCATGTGCAAGAAAGACCAACTGCAAGATGTATCTTCTGCCTTGAGCACCTAGGAGGCTCCAACAAACTGCACATCTGTGCTAAAACCCACGGAACCAAAAAGGAGCCGTGGGAAGGATTGCCTGAAGGAGGCTGTGCTGAATTTGACTACAGCAATTTTCAGCCTTGTGGTCCCTCCACGATGTCTCATTACAGCTGCCAAGGACAGGCTATGTGACAGCCACAGACTGACTTACACACAGTTATCTGGGCAGGTTTAAGTCTTCTGCTTTCTGCTTATGTGTGCATTTCCAGTAACTGCATCAGTGTAAATAGTGACAATGTTAACTTTATGAGGATTTTACCACCACTACTCTCAGTCATGTGGCATTGGTAATATTTTTAGGCATAGTATGTGCCTGCAAATTTCTTTGAAATCCTCTGATGAATATAAGCGGCAACCTTCCAGAAAATTTTGAAGGATCTATTCAGCATTAAAATGTATGATCTGGCATATGCAACATATATTTGCAAGAAGCAAAGGAACTTAGGTACATGTTGAACACCTGCTGCCTTCTCTGTGTGCTGTCTGGAACCACTTCATGATCACTGGAAATCTTGTCCATATACACTCTTTAGAGTTTACACTGTGACTGATCTGATCAAACAGTTTTGCCAACAGCCTTCAGTTTAATGCTAAATTCTGAGCTCCACATTCAGGTCAGATCACACGTTTATAAAAGTTTATATAACTAGCTCAGATATGGAAGCCCACACGGTAGATACTTGAATTTATGAATACAATCCCTTGTTCCTGACATGGGATATTTTGGTTTGGGTACATTGTCCAGTCATCATAAGAGCTGATAAGTCTAGCAAGACTCCTTTTTTTCAATGTCTAGTTTCTCTTTCAGTTTTGCATAGCAAACATGCACTTTTGCAAAAGAGCAATCTGTTCCAACTAGCTCATAACAGGACCTTTTTAATACGCAGCTGGCTACATTTTACATACCCATCCAAAAATATCAATAGCAAGCAACAGCACTTACATAATGCAACATTTTAAGTAGCTGGGCTATAAGCGAATTTGCAACATAGAAGTGGTTGCCAAGTCACCAGTACTACAGCATGGAGCTTGGATAGATGTTATATACTTACATCCAAAAACATGACTCAGAAAACCTTTCTCCAGAGGCTTATTACACAGTCCTACCTTGATCAGCACCATCTCTTCAACAGTTACATCAGCCTCACCAAAACAGAGTAGCAGGGTGGGAATTGCAGAGTTTATTGCCAATTACACAGCTGCAACCAGGTGTGTTAAATAAACAAGTTTGTTTAAAGGGTCCATGTATACATTTATACAGCGTGTATAATTTCCAGTAGGGGGTCCAATGAAATACAAAACAGTCAGAAGGCAATAAAAAGTGCAGTTCAAAGTTCTACTGAAATGATTCAATTTAGGCCCACTGAATAAAGTTAAAATATTTCACAATATAATATACATTTACACATTACAATAATTATTTCATTTCCTTTTACATTACAGTAATTAAAATGTTTGATGATGAGCAAAGCCAGAACAAAATTTTTTGCTCATCTTTTTCTTCAGAACATTTGAATTATGCAAAAACTGATTTTCATGTCAGAAAAATCATTCCCAGCACATGATCCTTTGTCTTGTAGCTTACGGCCATAATAACATCATTCAAAACTTAAACACTGTGAAAAACCAGCTTTTGAAGACACCAGCTATAGTTAATAAATGATTGAAAGGGAAGAAAAGAGTTTTTCTGAGATAAACTGGTCAGGAATGAGTGCTAAAGGCTTTGAAAACAAGATTGTCACAGCTATGACATTACTTGACATGACAAAATAAACCAAGTCAGAAAGATGTGCAGAAAGGGAGCTCTAAGGGAAGAAGACATGTCAGCTGCAGGGTATGAGCCAGTATGTTTGAGGCAGCCTTTTGCCAGATCCTGACAATTATGGGTGGCTTTCAGATGGGTTAACCATTATTGTCAGACTCCTTTGCACAAGCACTTAACTGGATTAACAACATTAAAAGACACTCAATTGAATGGCTACTTATCCCTCAAAGAAATGGCTGGTGAAAATGAGCATCCAGTCTTGCAGACAGTCATCACCTCAGTTTTGGAGGAGAAAATTGAACACTTTTTCTGTGTAAAATGCCCATGAAACATCTTCCCTGCAGATCATCCACTGACCTATGGTGACTATACTGGCAGCTATGTTCACAGAGATAAAGAGAGCAAACAAATCTAAAGAACCTTCAGTAAAATAATTATTTGGTAAACAAAATTCTGGTCCAAATTTCAGATCCATATAAAATCAGGAGATGTTTACCTATGTGAATTAATTTTGATCTGGGCATGATTTTACTATTCTGAAAGCAAAGGGTTACTATGGGGCTTCTTCCCTCAATGAAAGTCTCACTGACTTTTAAACATGCTGGTGGAGTGCCACGACCTTCTGGAGAAGTGTCCTGAGCAGGACACCCTCCAGTCACAGGCACGTCCTCGCTCCCTGGCGGAGTGACCAGCTCTCGTGTAGATCCCTGCTTTGGCTGATGCTGGAGGAAAGGACGGGAGCCACGTGTGGTGATCCAAGGCAAAGTTTATCTTCCTCAGAAGGGTCCAGAGATGAACCAGCTCAAGGGGTCTGAGGGAGCAGGGTTGATACAGGAAAGCCAGAGGGTGGGGTAGAGCATCTAGCCAATCGTGTGGGGGTGCAGGGGCGGTACAAGGGGGAAGGGCCAATGGGGTACAACTGATTTACATAGAACAGGGAGGCATGTCGGGAGCAACCTTTCAGTAACCATAACACGAGGGAGTGCCTAAGGGCATTCCCTCCGGGGGGAGAGACACAGAGTCTTTTGCTGAGAGGCTTTTGGCCTCCACACTGTATTTGATTTCAGGGGACTATAAGCTAGTAAGAAGGAAAAATTCCTCATAAAGACAGGCTTGTTAAATACTCGTTGTTTTCCCCAAGGAATAAGTCTAGAAGCATCATCACCTAGGGTTATTTCAGATACAGATGGAGCAACACTAGGTATCACAACCTTTTACCTCAAGACATGTTTTCATTTCATTCTCCACAAATCTTAGACCAAGTTCCTCTTGGGATAAAAGGTAGGGAAAGAAATGACACACAGAGTGTTGTGTTTGTTGCCTTTCTCCTGGTATTAGAGCACAAGCTTTCTGCTGAGAAGTCATCTCTGCTGTGGCCTTCTCAGAGCAACAGCTTTCTTGTCCTGATGCAAACACACACTTTTCAGATTTTATTTAGAAACTGTTTTCTTGGTTAACAATTCATGCCATTCTTCTGATTGTATTGTTTCTTCTGATACTTTTATACATTTTAATCAGTCTTCGTGGATAAGAATATTAGTTGTTCTGTTGCAAATCCATGTGGGTCCTTCAAAAATGATAATATGAACAACGAAGATCTAATGGAAGACCTTTGTTTACTCCAGCTGAGATTTCTAAGCTCAAATAGAAATACTTAATTTCATTTTATCACTGAAATGAAAAGATGTATCTGGATTGTCTGTTTTAATAGGTCAGATCTAGAGCCTTCTAAATGTTGATGGTACTTTGGGGAGTTTTTTCCACTTTGATAAGCTTTACTCCACAATCTCAAACTTTAGCTTATCATTTTCATGAGCAGTTAAAAAAACCTTTTCAGGAAAATTTCCCATCTGTAACTGGACACCTAGAATTCTCAAAGTCAGGAACACATTCCAACAGAAGAATTACTTATATTGAAGTGCATTTAAATCAACCAGAAATTTTGCCACTGAGGTTATATGCTTGATAATACTAGAAAACGGAAAACCCCATCTGTCAGTAAGATCAAAAGGAATCTGAATTTTCTTTTGGAAAAAAAAAGTGCCAGGGAGACAAGTAAAGTGAAATGCAGCATCTGTGTTTGAGAGGATACACAGCAAGACAAATACTGGGATTCTGATTGAAAGGTAATATTCCCTGTGGCATCGTGCTGACTATGCAGCTTGTGGTGTGAGGAATGAACTGCTGTGGTACAAAAGGTTCAGATCTATCTATCTTGCTTCTCTGAGGCCACATCAGCCCAAGAATCTCAACTTTTGCTACACAATGGATCTAAGCACCTCTTGTGCCAGCCGGGCTCATATATTGCTAATAGAAACTGAATCAATACCTACAGTTTCTGAAGTGAAACTTGCTAAGGGCAAAGTAAAACAAGTACCTGCAGCTCTGAAAAATATAGGGGAAAGTAGATTCATATCATACTACTTGCCCAAACTGGCAGAAAATTTCTTAGCAGCGTAGGAGTGGACTGAAATCCTATTGTTCATGTACTAGAGAAATTGATGACAGCAAAACCAAATCATGTATCTGTTTTCTGAGTCACACATCAGCTGTGTTAGAACTCAGCAAAGCAAAGCAATGTGTCTAATGACTGGAATGTAATGTTCCATTTTTCATGGAGATAAAGCTCTCTAAGATTTTTCAGAGAAGTGGTGTAATTATCAGGACATACTAGTTTATAGCTGGATATGATTTACAAAGAAAATATACTAGAATGACTGATAGTGTTGTTATTCTGAAGTTAATACAGGACACCAAAATTTTAACATAACTACAGAAAACACCTGCTATTAATGCCTTTTTGCAGTTGCTGCAAGTATTATTTTGAAAGCTTGGAAGCTTGTCTGTGAGTTCAGTCTAAGATGAACAATACTAGGTCTACTGAGGGAGACAGAAAAATTAGAGGACTCTTATGCAGCCTGAGGGGCAGACTGAGGAATGCAGAGACACGGGTTTCTTTCCTACAGCTGTGTGAGTAGACATAGGATATATTGAAGCTTGGTTTTGTACCTTCCCACCTGTTTGCTTATCTTGAAAATCAGCTCAATGTTCATGGCGCTTAGACAGACTTCTGTTTGGACAAAAATTGTTTATTACATTAAAATTAGATAGATCCAGAACCTGAGTCCAATTCTCTCCCACGTCACAAGCACTTGGAGACAGTTTGAAACTTGACTGAGAAGTGGTCTTTCTCAGTCCTTGTACCAGACCAAAGTGACACAGTAGTTGTGTGTCTCCATTGACCAGCAATGTAAGTATCTAAGAACATGAAAAGCATTTACATTCAATTTGCTACATTTCACAAGATCCACAGAATATTATATTCACTTATATTCAACTGCTTAAAAAAAAACAGTGTAGAAAGATATAATTTGATTGTCTCCATCTTACAGCTGGGAAAACTGAAAATTGGAAAGATATATGTTTAAGAGTTCACACTGATTTGGTGGCTGAAACAGTAAAAAGTCTCCTAGCCGTTACCATCAGCAGGATGTATTAAAATTTAAACCATCTGTCAAGAGGAATATCTTGTCACATTTTATTTTGTTTACTTTTTATTATCAGGAAAGATCACTGACACTGCCCCTAGCTATGAGAACAAAAGCTGTTTCTGCTGGGGCTTTGGCCTCGGCTTCATATTCTTTAGCTCTTTTTTCAATTGCCTTTTAATTCAGTGTCCTTTGTGTTTGGATCCTGCCTAACCTAGCCCTGATCTTATGGGCTTTGAGATCTTCTGAAAATAATTGATTATATATCTCTATTACAAGCTGGAAAGAATCTAGCATGGGCTCATTCTTATATCCTGGGATGCAGTTATGAGAGTCAGCGCTTTCTTCAGGATTTCTTAGTCTCTGCATATGCAATTGTCCTTGTTGCACAGCAGCTCAGGCTCTTGCTGTGTCATAGGACCATGTATGTGTAGGACCACATTGACTCTGCTTCCAAGTCTGAGGCTGTGCCAAGAGATGCCTTCTGCATTCTTCGAATGCAAGTATTTTGAAATCTCAGAATCTGGAATTACGGTTTCTGGAAGGATTTTTCCCCTGCACCATTTCTATTTTAGAAAACAGGATTTTCTGAACTGGGAGTCTTGAACTGCTTGTTTTGATACTTCCTACAAAGACCTGCTACCAGCTACTGGTATAGCCAACAGTCTGGATGCTACTGGAGATGGAATAAAAGTAGAGTGACTTATCCTAGACAAAAATACTTTATTTTAGGAAAGGGAGTAAGTGGTCTTGCTCAAAAACTTTTCAGTCAGAACATACCTTGAATTAAATTCTAAAAATTGAAAAGGGAAATAGATGGGAAATGTGACACATCATATTGCTCAGATTGTTCAATTCTCTATTCTGCCGTAGCATTACTACGTGTTTTAGAAGCACCTTACTGGCACTTGCACATCACTGATACTTCTCAAAGCAGATTCTCTGCTTCTTGCTTTACTACCCAGAGAAGATGAGGTTTTCATGTTGGTTTATTGTTCAGTTACTTATTGAACATTTTCAGCTGCCATTTACCAAAGGTAGTTAAACAGCAGACCATAATAAATTTTAGTGATGTTTGAGATATTTTTGAGGTTCATCATGATCACAGTCTGATGCAGCAACTGTTCTATTTCCAACACATGCAAGTTTCACTCTTGCTGTGTATAATTTATTTCTAACAGAGAAGTTTTTGAGCACTCTGGTCCTGAAGTTTTAGATGACTCTTCAGTTATCAGGCTCAGACCACTGAGCACCTTGAAATCAAAAATTGGGACAGTGAAGGTGTTGGTATTTTATGGGAATATAATGTAGAGTAGGAATTCCTCTGTGCTAGTAGCAGCATACTGCTCCCAGTAGGGTTGTTGAAGAGGCAGGTTGTTGTGTTTATATCATCAGTGTGATGCCTATATCATTACTGTTCATCAATAATTCACAGAGGCAAATGCATGGAGGAAGACCCCACTGATACAGCAACACCTCAAGAACCTTTTTACTCCTTCCACTCCTTGTCCTATGCAGACATACTATAGCTTCAGCTCACACAGTGACTCAAATCACCAATGTCACCACACCCAGCTCCAAATTTTCCCAAACTCTGAAATCTTATTCACAATATTATTCACAATAAACACATAAGGCTGAAATCTGAACCTCAGGCTCACCATGGTAATTCAGGGTAAATCCATCCACAGCTAATGGCTGGAGGCTGGCAGTGCTGTGGAATACATTAGGGAGGAACCTGCTGTCCAACCTAGTTTGAAAACAAAATCACATTTCCCAAAAACGTGCTGCTTGACTGATTAAACCCAGTTGATTTTAAACAGCTACTACAACCTTCCACTTGGCTGGCATTGAGTGCTCTGCACTTACAGTGTCATATCCCAGGAAAATTGCTGCTTGCTTGTTCTCAGGTATCTAGCTTCATTTTCATAATCACACTCCTGTTCTTTTCCAGATTTAACAGTATCTAGCCCAGCAGGTTAGAATGAGACATATGCCTCCCAGCAAAAACTTCTACACGGACATTGTATTTCCTACTTTAGCATCTCAGAATTTTCTTCATATGCCAGTCATTTGCAGTGATCCTACCCGTTGGGGACTCTCCCACAAACAGTTTTTGTGTCCAGATGTAGGATGCCATGTGACAGATGAATTAGCTTGGACATTTCAGCAAAGAGGTTTAGCTCCATAAGTTTATACTTTGGCAGCTGCAATGGACACTAACTAAAAAAAAACCAAAAAAAAAAACACAAAAAAAAAAAAAAAAGCCAAAAAACAAAAACAAAAAAAAAACCACTTTTTCATGTATATTCTGGTTTCACAAAGGAATATAAAGGGAAGTAAATAATATGACTCTTATAATATGACTCTTGTTGCTGTCTTCTTTGTTCTACTCTCCAAGAGCTGCAGATGTTGCTCAACAGTTGCAACCAGTTTTTGTTTACCTTCAGATCTCAAGAACAGTACTTTCACCACCGTAACAGTGCCAGAGGCAGATTATCCCACTGGCATTCAGCAAAAACTGACAACATAGCAAAATTCAATATATTTTGGAGGGCTCAAAATATTCAGCTATTTTGAGGGGGAAATGCCTCTTCTTAAAGCAAAAATGTCCTAAGTTATGTATCAGTCAGCACTGTTAAGCTGAGCACAGGAAAATCAAACAGGAGATAATCAAAACAGTGTCTTTGTAGGACTGCCATATTGATAAGAAATGAAGTTGTCAGGAAGTTTAATGGCATAGCTTGTCATCAGAAGATTTTTCAGCACTCTTTTTTCAACCACAGATTTGGCTGAGTGAAGAAGTTCAAAATTTCTGTTCTGCATTGCTAGCAGTTTCTCTTTTAGAGTGATTTTTCACTTTCTATTCTAAAAATATTTATATTTATATTCCACTTTATATTCTAAAAAGGTTTATAAAAATAACAATCTCAAGAGGGAAGAGATAGTGCTTAAAATTAGTAGATCTACAATATGGGGCTTTTTTTATATTTTAAGATCATCTTAAATAAGGGGGAAACAGCATCAAAAAGGGGGGGGAAGCCTCTAAGAAGATTCAGAGAATGGTGTACAAACTGAAACAGTTCAGAGAACAAAAGAGTCATTGACACGGAGATCAGAAATCTTAGTAACAGAAAGGTATAGAAGACAAATACCTTCCAGTACCTGAAGGGAGCTGTGCTGGTCACAGGAGCCTACAAGAAGGATGGAGAGGGCTTTGTCACAAGGACATGTAGTAACAGCACAAGGTAAATGGCTTCAAACTAAAAACGAGTGGGTTAAGATCAGATGTCTCATAAAAAATCTTCACTGTGAGTGTGGTGTGGCACTGGCACAGGCTGCCTAGAGAAGCTGTGGATCCTGGAGGTGTTCAAGGCCAGGCTGGATGGAGCTCTGAACAATCTGGTCTAATGGAAGGGGGTTGGAACTGGGTGATCTTTAAGATCTCTTCCCACCCAATCCATTCTATAATTTCATGAAATACATTCCAATCATATTGTGACTGAGATGAACACAGCAGATGAGAGACAGGTGTAGTAGAACAGACTAAAATTAGAGGCAAGAAGGATATGTGTTTGGGATAATTAAATCCTAAGCTATAATTATTCAGCTAAGTGAATGAAGTATATAAAAATGCAAATTATAATAGATAATTTCCATAATTACTAACTATAAAACACCCCAGCTATTGCAAAAAGTCAGTGCTAGATTCTCAAAGGTAGTTGGCCCTTGCAATCAGAATCAAGCATTGTACAACATCAACATTTTAGGACCTTTTTTGTCCTATGAAATCCACAGAAACACAGATGGTTGTGCCACCCATCTGGCAAAGGGGAGACCTGAATTCTAGTGCCTGTATAATTTCAGTGAATGCACACATAAGGTTTACTGAAGCCAAATATTTTTTTCCATTTCCCCTGTAGCTTTGTAATTCTGAAGTAGTCATGTCCTTGTCTCTTCCCCATCCAGATTTTCAGTCACTTATTTTTTCTATATGAAGTGGTACAATTTCAAGGGAAAAAAATTATTCACCCCATGATATTTAACTGACTGATATTCAGACCATTAGTGTGGGAGATGCAGCTTCAAACTATCCCAGGCAGAGAGAAAATTAATCTCAATCTCCCATCTCTGAAGTGACAGCTCTTATGACTAAGTCACTGAATAAAAGGATGTAAGGTAAAACATTCATCTTAGTGCAGGGATCCATGTGCCTGCTGCATTCCAAAAAGGTCTTCCATTAGCCATTAAGGAGCAGATAGGTGAATTAACAGCTGTACTTCAGATCTCAGCACCATTTACCCTCAACTCAATGCATTTCTAGGCATAAGTAACAGGAGATATTGTTTTCTAGAAAACTTAATTAAGGAAAATTTAAGCACATAAAGCAAGTGAACAGAAACTGGGAGGGTCTGCGTGGTTTTGGATATAAGCCAAGACCAGCTGATCCTGTAAGCATCCAGGCAAATCTGCCACTTTTTTGAATGAAAGGCCTTGCCCCATGCTCTTTACAATAGGCAGCAGGTGGCCACACAATGTCTCTCAATTAACAGATAACATCTGTTATATACTCAACACCAGCTCCCTGAGGCTCAACAAGACCGAGTGCTGGGTGCTGCACTTTGGTCACAGCAAGCCCNATATCTACAGGGATTTTTCCTATGGCTTTAGGTAAAAGCCTTGTCCTGCTCAACCCCAACAGCACCACCACCTCTGCCTCCCCAGCCTCCTACCCCCCCATGCCCACCATTACCAAGACCTTGGCATGACAGTGCAATATGTGGGCAAAGAGTCAATAATGATACAGGGTTGTTTAGCCTGGAGAAAAGGAGACTCTGAGATCTTGTCTCTCCCCACAACTATCTAAAGGGAGGTTGCAGCAAGGTGGGTGTCGGTCTCTTTTCCCAAGTAACAAGCAATAGGACAAGAAGAAATGACTTCAGGTTGTGCCAGGGGAGGTTTACATGGGTTATTAGGAAAAAATTCTTCACAGAAAAGGTTTTCAAGCATTGAAACAGGCTGCCCAGGGAAGTAGTTGAGTCACTATCCCCAGAGGTCTTTAAAAGTTGTGCAGATATGCTCTTCAGGGACGTTATTTAGTGGTGGACTTGGCAGTGCTGGGTAAATTGTTGGACTGAATGATCATAAAGATCCTTTCCAACTTGAATGATTCTACAATTCTATGTTGTTTATATATATCAAAGTGATATATACATTTTTATCCCATTATGTCTTGTGAAATTACTCAAGCCATCTTTAAGCTACATTTTCTAAGGTGAAAAAATAATGAAATAACCCTTTACATCCTAAAGCCCAAATGAGTTCAACTCTGTGTGTGGATTCTCTGCTACTATGGTTGATACAAGATTGGAAAAGGCTTCCTTGCAAAAAAAACTTGTCCTTTGATCCTGTAGGATAATAGGCTGCAGTGTTCCCAGGTTACTGTCAGAAAGCAATCTCCAAGAGGCCAGCTAACTGGAGCAAAAAATAGGTTTCTATAAAACTAAAGTTAGGGAAAAACTTGGAGTCCTTTGAATTCAATCACTTTTCAAGGTGCTTGTCTCACTGGCATCCAAATACGAAGGTGAGAGGTGTGAAATAAAAAATGAAATAGAGCAGAATAGTTAGTCATTAGAAGGTCACAAAGTGAGACAGCTTTTTCTGGAACACATTAGCTTCAGTGATAAGTAAAGCTTAAAAGTTCAAAAATCAACTTCAGTTGGACAATCCAGAGTTCAGATATTTCTCTTACCTCTTGGACTATACTCTTCCATGAAACAAGAAAGCAGAGCATGCTCAGTGTCATTTACGTGGTATAAATGAAACTAACAGAGAACAGGTATTTGCCTTTTAATTTCAGTAGCATCACACCGTTGATTTATCTGTCTCATCAGCCAGAACATCTCCTGAGAACAGACTTCTGACCAAAACATCCCTTTGGTTTAGAACCATGATAGAAATATCTCNCCATCCCTTTGGTTTAGACCCAGGATAGAAATATCTCCCACTGGAAAGCAGTAGTAATTATATTTCCAGCTTCAATTTGACCCAGCAAATTCACAGAAGGCAGTGGGAATGGACTTCATCAAAGATATATATATTTACCCAGTTTTTTCAAAACCTTGCAGCTGGGGAGAAGACACAAGCAGAACCATACTTTCTTCAAACCACTTTACTTTCTCATTAAGCTACATTTCCACCAAAAGCAAATAGATCAGGTCTCCATTTTTTCTTACTGTAACAGGAATATCAGGTTAGACATGCAGCCAAGCTGGAAGGAAAGACTATTTCTTGCCCCTGAAGATGGCTGAGTATCTGCTGAGCAGGGTCTGATTCAATAGACTCTACCTCCAGGAAAACACTGAGTTTCATCTTTGCTGCATCCTTAGACCATAATATCTGTCCCTGTAGTGTTTGCAACAGTGGCCTGCAGTCTCTATCCGAGAACAAGTTCACTAGGCAGTCACACTGGAGCATCCCACCATCCCTAGCAGCCTCAGGCACAGCTCCAGTGCATCCATGTGCTGTGGGAGCTCACATGGACACAGTTGTCTAGCAGGCAAACAGGCACCAGCTATCCCTGCTCAGCTCACTTCCTTACCCCCACTTCAGCCATTCTTGTAGCAACCTCCTGTGATTTCCAGGTGAGTAGGATGGGCTCTGCACTGTCCTCTCAGGACAAACAGGCACCAGCTATCCCTGCTCAGCTCACTTCCTTACCCCCACTTCAGCCATTCTTGTAGCAACCTCCTGTGATTTCCAGGTGAGTAGGATGGGCTCTGCACTGTCCTCTCAGGACAAACAGGCACCAGCTATCCCTGCTCAGCTCACTTCCTTACCCCCACTTCAGCCATTCTTGTAGCAACCTCCTGTGATTTCCAGGTGAGTAGGATGGGCTCTGCACTGTCCTCTCAGGGCTTTTGTGGTAGCTGATTACCATAGGCATAAAATGTGCTCAAAGTTAAGCATATGCTTAGTTGCTTTCTTGAATCAAGAATCAATCTGTCCTCCCAGCACTGATTATGGCCCAAATCTTGCAGTGCACACTGATTCATGGCTTTGGCTTCATGGAGGTTATTGAAGAATCAGTGCTAATTTCCCACATTTTAGAAATGTTTATGTAGATGAGTGTAGGAATCAATCAATGTACTCCCTTTGCCATTATAAATCTTAGCTGCTTCAACATTGAGTGCCAAAAGATGTGAAATAAAATATTTCATTCTCTAAAACAAATGTGAATGCCTTTGAGAGGAGAGGTCAATTGTGGTGTGGCATATATTGTACATGTACGCACATAAATCATTGATAGCTAGATTAGTTCTTGATATTGATCACATCATACTTTCCTAACTGGTAGATTATCTAAGAAAATAATCACTAAATTATATTGAAGGTATCAGCTTCCAAGCAAGATTAATGATACATAATTTACTTTATGAAGGAAGCAGGCATCCAATAAATTAGA
>VZTT01053219.1:5829-58119 GCA_013400855.1 Buphagus erythrorhynchus
TAAACTGTTAGAGAGTTTTTGTCCGTCACAGTTGGATATCGGTACTAGGCCAATATCCATATTTCTTTAGTAAATCAACCCAGCAGTGATCTATGTATACCAGACTGTTAATCATTATAGTTTCAGATCCAGCTGAGTAACGCTGGCAAGAAACAAAAAATGGCTTAAAAGGTTGCTGCAACTTTTAATACAGACTTGGCTCTCAGAGATTGTTCAGCAGTCTCTGCTTCTTATTTGATAAATTTATATATTTATTTGTTCATGTACATATTCAGATTTTAATCTATAATGTTACTGCTAAATTCAGAATGGGGCCACTTCAAGTGTTCATTCCATTGTATTCCTGCTTCTGTAATATGCCTATTCCTACAATATTTGAATGCCTTCCAGTAATAACTAAGTTCATGACTGCATTCATGCTTTCTTTTCCACTCTGGAGGGGTAGAAGAGGATGTAAGTATTTACTGAATTTTTAGTTATATGCATGTATATCATCCTATCCTCTCATTAGTTGGAGGATTCACACTCCTAGGGATGCTCTTCAGTGCCCCTCCAGCAATCTTCTGAATTACTCTGGCCAGAAATTTTACCTCCCAGATATAAAGAATCTGCAGTCTTGAGAGAGTCTATATGTCTTCTGGAAATAAGATCATAACATCACGAAATCACAGAAAGGGTAAGGCTGGAAGTCACCACTGGCACGGACATCTGGTCCCACCTCTCTGTTCAAGCCAGGTTTCCTAAAGTATGTTGCACAGGATTGTGTCCAGTGCAGAGTACCTCCAGCGAGGGACACTCCAGAGCCTCTCTGGGCAATCTGTCCCTGTGTGTGGACACCTGCACAGTAAAGAAGTTCTTCCTCATGTTCAGGGGGAGTATCCTGGACATCAATTTCTGCCTATTGCCTCTTGTCCTATTGCTCAGCACCACGGAGCAGAGCCTGGTCCATCCTCTTGGCACCCTTCTTTCAGGTATTTCCATACAACAATGAGGTCCCCTCTCAGTCATCCCTTCTTAAGACTGAATGGGCCAAGCTCCTTCAGCCTTTCCTCATAAGAGAGCTGCTCCTTTCCTGTCATCATCTTTGTAACTCTCTGCAAGCCTTGCTTTAGAGCTCTGTGTGTAGACTAGGGAAATATTTCACTCCTATTTTTTTCCCTTTTCCTTCCTTATTTTCTTCTTAGTCTGCAATGCAGCTGACGGTTTTTGTTCAACAAAACATGGCATTGTGTAGGGGCTTATCAGGGAATTTTATATAAATTTATTTATACAAAAGAATGAACTCTATTTATGTTCCAACTGAATTAACTCTGACTGGAAGTAAAGGATATTCTTTGAGCTGTTATTGTTTTATAAAGTAAGTTTACGGATGTTCTGCCCGTCTCTTTGTTACCTTTGTTATCTTCAGGACTTGTGTGTATCCCTGCCACTGGTCTCTAGGCCTAACTGTGCATCTTTCCTGGTCAGCCTCTGATGTATTTTTGTTACATGAATGCCATGCCTCCATAAGCTATGCACTCATAACCTCAGCAGCAACAAGAGCCACAAAAAAATGAGCTCTTCTCGAGGAGAAACAGCCTCTGCACAAGCATGGGGTCAAGGCACTGTGCTTGATGTCTGTGCTTGTGTCTGTCATTCTGTAAGCAGGCAATGTACAGGACACTGTGCAAGGATCTGCAGGGAGTCCTCCACCCCACATTTTCATATGTTGCTCTTAAAACCCCAGGGACAACCCAGCACGTGTGCAGGGGCTGAGGGACATTTATCGAGCAACAAGAGTTTATTTTCCAGACTCCTGCTGCGTTTGCTGCTTGTCAGATATTGCTTTCCTTCTGCCGAGTTGGACACTAACAGCTCCCAGTATAATTTTCCCTTCCCCTGCTGTTGGGCAGCAGAACATGTGGTGTCTTCACTGCTTCTGTGGCTGCCAGCTGTGTCTGTGTTCCACTTGCAGTGTGAGTTGTAGGAGAAGGTGATTCATTTGGTAAGTTTGGAGGCATAGCTGCCAGAGAGCCACAGCCTCCTGCAGCCTGGGCCTCCCTGCTTGTCTGAAACCACTTCAAAAAACTTTTTGGTTGATGCTTTTGTCCTGCTCTACTACCACACAGCTTTTCAGAGCATTTTGCTCTACTCACCAAGGCAAAGGGACTGCTGGGCAGTTTTTGTCACTCTGTGGGTCCAATGGCCTGCTCATTTGTGGGGACAGAGACCTTAGTACCCTTCTTCTGAAGAACCTGCTATATCAAAAACTTTTGCCTTGATGGTATTCTGCATTTACAAGTTTGATTACAGTGTGTCTGCCTCTTTACAGCACGTTTGCACCCCGTAAAGGACAAACTTCAGCCAACAAACCAGCACCAGGCTCACACAGTACAATCTACTGTGTCATACACAAAAATGCAAGCAGAAGTGTTTGAAATTACAGGAAATCTGTTCTGGAGGGAATCTTTCTGAACCTGGGAAAACCCCTGCTGTGGTGCAAAGGCAGGACTTCCTTAGCCATTTAACAGCCATCTGATCATCATCTTAGCTCTAAAATCTAAAGTATCTAAAACAATTGGCTAGTGCTGCAATCTGCTTTTAAAGGAAAAATTTTGCTAAGTTCAAATACTTCAAAAAGATTAGAAGGTTTCCCTTTCTGTACTTGAAGAACTTTGTTAATATGTTAAATATTCTAAAAAAAAATAAAGCTTAGGATTTCAATAAAAAATAGCACAAGTAACTTTCTACTTAGCTTATAACCACAGACTTGGAAACATCTGGTCCATCTCTGGTAGTTTTCAAGTGTGTTCACATTTTTCAGCCACAGTAAGACATTGATGTTGCACATCCCAGTCTATATTACAGCAGATGTCACCAGGATGTGATTTCTCAGACAAAGCCAATGCAGGTAACACTCCTGTCTTCCAGTGCATGCATACATCCAAGAGCTGCCATACATCAAATATATCAGCCAGACACAGTGCTTTACTGAGTCACTTACTGGTAATCACAGACTAAGCACAGACATCCTTATTGGTTAATGCTGAGTATGATAAAAGAAAACAAAGCAAAAAAACTGAAGCCTCAGAGCCTTTATACACAAAACTGAGTTGCCTCTGAAGATCATGCTGTCACAGACAGGTCTCCTGTTGGATGGCATCAGTTCATAGTTATGATATGCTGTGGTATAATTTAGCAAAAAACTACCATCAGGAATCAGCTAGGACTGCTTTTCAGCTCAACAAACCATGCCTAAGATAAAGGAATTTATGCTCAAGTTCTCACAGATGTCCAGTTACTGTGCAGCCAACTCCACTTCTGCAAGTTTGAAGCAATTATCCCAAATGAAGGATGAAATCCAGCCTCTCCAATCAAACTTCCCTACTGACTGAACTTGGAGTACTTCACCACAGTATAAAAGGGTAGAGTAAAGTAGCTGAGAATTGCATTTTTCCTGCAGTGGCCTCAAAGGACGTAAGACAGGGAGTAAAAAGTGAGACAGGTGGATGTACCTATGATCTTCTCCAAAATTATTAATCTTGCTGTACTTGTTTCCAAGAGAAAAATCTCTCAAAGTGTCATATTGGCTTGCATACAGCTGCTATGCCCCCACCAGATGTTTCAGCTGACCTCAAAGTGTCCCTTGAAAACTGAATGGATGCATGTATTTTAAATTTCAACCCTTCTTAGAAAGCAAAACTTTCTGTACAAGTTCAAAGAATTCTAAGAAATGGATAAAAAATCTCAAGTATAATAGATTCATCAGCATGCATTTTCACCCAGTAAAGACAGGATCTTTAACCCTCCTTTATATATTAATTTAGAGCACATTTTATTTATTAAATCTACAATACAAATAACATTGTATTACCCTTGAATTTCATCAGGAAATGTAGTTATTGAACGTTTTGTTAAAGTCTTGGTTTTTCCAGTAGCTGCTATATTTTTTCAAGGCAAGTTGTGCAAGGCCTAACAACAACATAAAAACAATTAAAGCTAACGAGGAATTATGATTGTATTAGGATGTTAGGTAACTATCAGTATTAAAAAGTTTAACAAGCACAAACAACATTTTTGTACATCATGTTCTTTTTGCCATTCTTGTAATATATTAGTACAATGGTCACATGCTGTCAAATAGATAACAAACAAGTGTAAGTGGTCATACACGCTGATGCACATTAGTTTTTCAGTTCCTATCAACCACATTCAACAAAAATATCAAGATAGCTGAAGAGCCTAACTCTACTTTTGCAAGCTGATTGATGCACACACCTGCTAACTCAAGACACAGCTCTGGATGGATGCAAGACAGTGCTGGTGGATCACTGTACAGGAGGGGTCCTTTGTTAGGAAAATGTGGGCTAATTACAAGTGGAAACTACTTACTCATGAGGTTAAACTACCCAGGAACCAACTAGATTATACTATTTGCTCTGAGACCTTGCATAAAAGTGTTGCCCCAAAGCAAAATCAGTAAGTTGCGGAATAGCTTCCTTCAAACATTTACAACTTATTTAAATGTAGATAATTCCCTTAGGGCCTATAAAATATCTTCTAGCTGCAGATTAGAATTTTAATGAATAAATATAATGGTATGCCAAAAATTTGCATGCACTCTAATCCTTGTTTAGTCTATAGTTTTGTTTTGCTAAAACTTTACTGTGGAATGAAATGACAGAAATCTGGGTAATTTTGGTTGTTATTAAAATATTGTATACAAACAGGAAAAGTCAGAATAAGGCATTCTCAATGCAAGCTTGAACAATGTACGTTTTTATGCTCAGTGGAACTACCATTTTAACTTCTTCTCAGAAGTAGTGGAATTTTTTTTTTTTGTTTGTTTGGTTTTTTTTGTTTGTTTTTTTTAAACCCACACAAAAAAAATACTTTTTCAATTTTACAGATTAAAAACATTATTTCATATGTCAGTTTTAAAAGCACTGGTTTGGTATTTCCTTCCATTTTGTCTGTTGAAGGACTATGAACCTGGAAGGAAACAGTTCAAAGAAACTCACAACATAGATAAGACACCTACTTCCATAAAACCAAACAAAATAGCATTTTGTTTCAAATGCCACCTAGGAACACTAGATAGGTGAAGTATACACATAATGGTAGATAGTTAATAATCCCCATGTTTTCACCTGCTGGTATTACTGCAAATTACACTGTTTCCATGACATGCCTAATGGAACAGTTTACTATTTTCATAAGCAGTCACATGCACTGAAGGTAGGATCACCAGGAGGGGCCCGTGGCACCCTGAAGCAGAACCAGAGAGGCCAAGCTTACTAATCTGTCTTGCTGGATGAGTAGGTAGCTGGTATATGAAATGACACATCCTGGCTGACACGAGCGAGCAGCATCGATCTAACACATCTCCTCTGGAGCCGCTGCCGCTTCTTGAGTGGGCTCCTTGGTGAGCTGGGTGTCCTGGGTGGGCGTGGGGCTGTGGCCAGGCTTGTGGCCATCGTGGGTGCTGTGACTGCCGGCACTGCCGAGGCGCGTGGAGGCCACCACGGCTTTCACTGCGGCCTGGGAGAGAGAGGACCAAGCAAACATTTCTTAGGGGGCACTGCCCCGAGAGGGAAGGCAACTGCCTTCAGTCTTCCTGGGAATGCCACCTTTGGATACTTGCCTGGGCCTGGGTGGGTTTAGGAGGCCACCTGGAATACTGGGTTGAGGTTTAAAATTGCTGCTTTCACAAGGTTACAGGTTGGGTCACATGAACCCAATTTTTTTTTTTAGAAATTACTTCAGGTATCCTGTGTTGAAGTTGGAAGGCAAAAAAGAAAGTCATCATCTTCTGTCATAATAATATGCCGGGTGGCAGCTGCAGCTGCGCTCCTGCTGGGGCCGGAACCGGGGCTGGGGGGCGGTGAGCCTATTACTGATAATAATCACTGTTATCACTGATTATTCCACGAAAATTTCATGAAGGAACACAATATTTATCACTATTGCACTGTTGCGTATTCCAAGCACAATGTTGTGGAGCATATGGACAACTTCCTAAGTATATATATATATAAAATACACACTGGGAGTAGGCTTTCATATCACATGAAATATCGCAAAATGAAGACACATATGAAGGCAATTATATTAGCCCTTGCCTTGAAGAGTTTCACTGCCTGAAAAAAAAACCAGACATACAGAGGCGATGAAAATAAATGCTAATTTCTGTGTGTGACAACTCAAGCTATTTTTGGCTTGACAGCTTTTGCTTAGTCATCAAAGAAGTGGGTCTGCAGGAAGAGATGAAGAACATAACAAGTTTTGTGGATTCTTTGGAGAGGCAATCACACACACACACAAAAAAAAACCCACACAAAAAAGAAACAAACAAAAAACTCCCACAAAGAAATAAAAAGAAAAAAAAGAAGATGTTAATGAAAAACAGCTAACATAAACACTGTCAATAAAAAAGAATCAGCTACAACAGATTATGAAGAAATACTATAAGGCATAAACCAAAGAAAGTGGCAAGAATTTTGAGAGACTAGATCTCTTAAAGGAAAAATCACAGACATCCACATTTGTGGTGAGAGGACTTTGGAAAACTGATTACAAACAGAAAAGCCACTTGATACTATAATGTCTAAAGGCACTTTCAATGTAATTTACTCTCACCAGCAGTGTTGGATGTTCATGAAACAAATTCAACACAGCCTATGAGAAACCAAATCCTGACTGAGACCTTTAGAGTTACCCTTTAAAATTTGTCTTTACATAAAGAGAGCCTGCTGATAGACTTTCATGTTGGGAAAGAGGAGATAATTACGTATCATTCTTACTAGTAACAGCTAAAATGTATACTCACTACTTTGATGTCTACTTTGGTTTTATTTTTTTGACCAGGAATTAATTGTCTAAAAATTTATTGTTTCTTTAACATATTTGTGGAAAATTATTGACTCCACAAGAACTGTTAACTTCAATCAATCCTCTTAATAATTGGAGATTTGGTAATTTAACCTTTAGTGGAGAAGCACTGAAATAAACTTTAAAAAGTGATAGTTTGTAATCACAAAAGAATAAATTGATTACTGTAAGGGTCTAAATAAAATAGCTTCAAAAATATCTCTGGAGTAAAAATATAAAGAAAAACAAAATCAAAACATCAATGTGAATTATATCTACAAACTCTGAGAACGCTGTAAATGACAAAACAAATTTTGTTGCCCTGTAGAGATTCTCTGCTACAGTTCTCTACTAAAAAAAGCAGCAAAGCCAAAGTTAAGGCTCAGTTTTTTGTAAATTGTTTTTTCTATGGAATTTACTAAAGCTCTCAGTTAAGTTGCTTTTCACTCTTATTCCCTAGGGCTACAAGGGCAGCTTCACTGTAGCTGTTGCTAACAATTTCTGTGCTAAAGTATCTCTGAAATTATCTCCTGAGCAGCTGAAAATCTTTAAAAACTGAAAAGCAGATCTGGGGAGAAGAAAGTTTCCTGATACTATGTCAGTCAAGTGCCCAGTTGCCTGCTATTTGCAGTTAAAGATGTTTTCCTGCTTCTTCCCATGGTAGATATGTAGACTGGATGGTAAAGTAGCATCCTTGGGACATTTTATGGACCCACATCTGAAATGCTGACTCTAGTTTGTACAGAAGGATGGTGAAACCTCCTGCTTTGTACTGATAGGTATGGGTAACTCAGAGTGGGTTAGGGATCAAAACATGCTTTAATAGACAAATTTTCTTCTAGATTTATGCATGCTCATTAAAAAATTACTCAGGATGTTGTTTTTTCTGGTCAGTATTCTAAGGATGCACCAGCAGTACAGGACAGACCGATGGACAGAAGCAAGAAATGAAGAGGGAAGAAAAGATGGAAAGTAAGGACTTTGTGAAAGCCGTGTACATCCTCAGCAGTCCTCTCTGTGCAGATAGAGCTTTCAATATACTTCACACATTTTTGTTTGGCTTAAGTCATTGACTGAATCAGCTTCAAACTTCTTCAATCTTCATCAAACATCCTAAATAAAAAGCTTCCATAACACCATGGAATATTGTCCTCAAAAACATGCAAGGTTTCTATAAAGCAACTGTGATAATTGATAAAAGATTCACGTTAATCATAGAAGTTTGGAGTTTGTATAAGCCAGAATACTTAGATAAAAACATGGACCTAGATAAAGGGAAATACATGATTAAAATCATTCTGTTTAAATCCACCTATTATAAATACTGTGTTTTCTAAATAAATTGTATTTGATACCAGTTTGTAAAGCAAGGTTTTCCACGGCCTGAAAGATTTTGCAAAATCAGATTTCCTGCCTTTGTCTAATCAATTGCAACCTATCTGCTAAGACCAGACTTCCCACTTCTGCTGTTCTTTATCTACCAAGACCAGATGGTTACTTGACAAACAACCCGGAGAACAGTCCCACAGATGTTTCTTTGACCTCCACTGCTTACCTGGCAGAATTATGACAACAAAAAAATAACAATTATTGATTACCACAAGGAAAACCATACTATAAAAAAAGAGCTGCAAACCAAGTTCGGTGGAGCGTGGAGTGGGTGGTGACCCCTCACGACTCCCCAGTGCTGCGTTGCTCTGTCTGTGTCAAATAAAGCAATCTAAATTTTGCTGAATATCGAGACTTTTGTTTCTCATTTATAACATTACTAATTTAATTGCATGCTTTCATAACCAAAACAGAGACTATGAGCAGAGACTTGCCTTAAGTTTACGCCGAGCATTGAATTCTTGAAGTTTCTTCTGTGCGTTGTCCATATGCGCAAAGTTTATTGCCTTTCCTGTGACCCATGGGTGCTGCAAAGCCTGTAGAGTGGTGAGGCGTTTCTTGGGGTCTAAAACAATCATCTTTTTAACCTGCATCACAAGGAAGAAATAAAAAAGACTGTCAACCTTGTTCTTCATTCACATTTACCTAGTTTTTCATTTAGGGGCTCTGGTCCAGGTTTGGGGAGCATGTTAGGTGAGACATTCTAAGAAACCAACAAGAATTTTCATTTGTGTCTTTGCAAGTATTTTGCTTCTAGCATTTCTTGGGTCTCCATAGATAACATCTGATTAAGACAGCCACTAAGGAGGAAGAGAGAAGAGAAAGAATCAAGTGGTTAATGTACTGATGCAGATGACTTGTATCTATCCTAGGCTCTTTCATGTCTGAACTATCACAAAAATCCTAAGAGATTCTCAAAATCTCTGAGCAGTATCTCTACTTTTGCATTTGGAAAAGTTTTAAACTGGATTAGAAAGTTTAAATTATGCATATGCAGCTCATGCAGATTTGTACCACACAGTCCCTGTCAGGTATATCATGAAGGAAGTGTTTCTTTCAGTCACTGTAAAACCTCATGTACACATTAAAAAAAAGCACTGTACAAGTGTTTCTGTCTTAGCCCACTCTGAAACTAATGTTGTTTGCACCATTCCTTCTCTCACCAAAGCCAGCAATCCTGGACTTCTACAAACATGACAGTAGGATATTTTTGGGAAAATGACACTGCAAACATATCCCTGGAACTGGAGATGGTCCTGCTGGATACAAAGTGTGTCCAGTCAAGCAACATTCCATGGGTTTTATTGTATCCCTGGACAAGTGGTGTTTTAAAATAAGAAGAAAGGTGGTGATGGAGTAACAAACTGCACAGATGGCATGTTGCAGAGCCACACTTACCCAGCTCTCCTGACTGCAGACCCTCTTGGAGCAGAGTGCAAGCGAGGCACAGGGCTCCACTGCTCCTGCGTGCCCAAGGATGAGGGAAAATTTGCTTTAGGGCTCTCTGAACTCTCCCTACAAACAGCTTTCAAAGAAAGTTGGTGCCCTGAAGTGCGTACAGGAGAAAAGTCATGGTGGTGAATACTGGTTGCGTCTCCAAGGAAGACCTTGGGTTAAGCAAATCGCTTTGATTGAACACTGAACTGCCCACAGAATGGATTTTGATAGTCATGTTCATCATACTTACCTACTATTTTCTAGGCAGTATTCAAACCCAAAAGTTTGAGCTTTACTTTACTAAAACAGTATGGAACAGTTTGGACAAAAGCTTTACCTGCAGATTCCTGTTTATCTGACAGTAAATTATATTTTTTTTGGCCTTAGAAAAAGTTCACATCTCATAAAGCAACAAAAAAGTACTTTGAACTTCCATTTGAAATATCCTAAAGTACTTCACTAACACCAACGACGTAGTATTTTGTTAAACAGTTCGTATAAATACATGTGGAACTTTTGTTTTCAGGGCTAATGAAATAACTGAATTATGTAAGTTACTATTTACAAAAGTCAGACTCAAGCATACCTATCTTTGCAGATCAGTGTCTTCTGTATCCAAATTACTTCATCCAGTAATAAAATAATACAGTGCAGAGAGCATGCCAGCCCTTGCATTTTGCTAATGGAGCATATTTAAAAGTAGTCAGTCTTTCCTCACCTACTAAAAAAAGCATCTTTAATGGACAGAAAAAGTATGTCAGAAAAAGCAGTGGGGGGAAAGTTTTATTCCTTTTCATATTCTTCTACAAAATTCAGGCTTGAAAACTGCACAAAAAGAAGGGCTTGTTTCTACATTCCCCTGAAGGTGTTTGCCCAGAAAAGAGGAATGGTGAAACACTTCAGAGCTGGAAGGAAAGGCAGGAATACATGAACACTGTGACAGCTGCCAACAGTCTACGGCTTACTTCACAGAAGAACCTGAATATCTATATTCTGAGTGCAAAATTACAGCACTGGGCTAACAGAGGATATTAATAGCACCATAATATAGTAAAGATAAGAGGAAACAATTATGAACAATTAATTAACCAATCATTCTGCCCCCACCCCAAAATGGACTCTTTCTTCATGGCAGAAATATTAAATATTTGTCTCATTCATGTTTTACTTACTAAATCCTTGGCATTCAGAGACACATCATCCCACCAGGGGGACACAAAGTCATATTCACAGCTCAGGATTCTCTTAAACATATACTGATCTCCCCTTTCATCATAAAATGGTTCAAAGCCACAAAGTCTGAAAAGATAAAAAAGAAATTAATTTATCAGAGTTTAATTAGTCTTGAGCTGTTAGAAACAGTTCATGGTAGTTTTTTTTCACTACTTTGTTTCCTGTAGATCACTTTGGGTAGATGTACTGGATGTACAGACCTGAATGTACTCCTGGACTCCTAATTCTACAGAGCAGAGAGAAATGTGGTCATAAGTATTCTTAAGCACTGGGAAAGGCATTCCTAATTGTAATTTTCTTATTTTCAAATGTGTTTAATTGGAACAATTAAAATAGTATCATTGAGCATTTTTCAGAATTCCTGTAGTTCTTGCCAGAGAAATAGGAATTAGCTGAGGAAATCCATCTTACATGTGAACTTAGAAGTTTTTATATATCCAGTTAGGACTGATTTTAGTCATGTTCATCCCTGTACATTTTTTCATCCTATCAGTCACAATATGTAAAAACCTTTGGTAGGTTTTTGTGGTCAGCCCTCATCTTTACTTAGGTAGTCTACATACAATCTAGAAGTCTTGTGATCTCACTAATGACTGTGTTTATAAATATATTGAATAATACAGATCCCAGCAGAGATCCACACTGCTGGCCCCAGGGAAAGCAGGCTCATAGATGTGGTTTCCATTTGTATAATGTCCTTTTTTATCGCTTCACTGCACTTTAATCATATAATCATATTTTTTAAGTGAATTTCCTATTCAGCCAGCATGTGATCTGAGCTTAACAGAGAAAGTCTATCTGCTCCTCTGCCTCCAGAAAATGCAACAAGCAGAAAGATGATGAGAAGAAAACAACAGCAGATCTAAAGACCAAGACAGCAACAGATCTAGAAAAGCCTTATATTTTAACTTGTTTTTGTGTTTTTAAACACAATGTGCTTACTGTTCTGAAAAAGGAGGCTGAGGTTCAAGGAAGAAATGTGGTTTTGGGAGTGGTGCATAGCCGTGGGTGGAACAGCTGCATCACATTCCACTGCTGAAGAGGAGAAACACTTCATTGCAAGCACATTCTGGCACATTATTTTTCCAAGTCTGGCAGAGATGTATTAAAACATAAGGATCCAGCCTCCAAACCTTGTGCTTCAGTAGGTGGTGTCCAGCCAGAGCCCCTCTGCTGCTGCCCTCCTGTTTGCTGCCTCTCCCATCACCATTTCTGGGCTTGCAGCAGGTCCCAGCTGTCACCATGAACACCCCTGAGCAGGGCCCCTCACAGGCTCAGCCCAACCTGACTTTTGGATCCGGGTAACTGATGACAGTAAGAACCTGCTTAAGCCTTGCTGTGACTGTGTTGGAAGCCTCCTAAATGAACTCTCTGTTTTCACTCTAACTCACTACTATTACCTGTTTTTTCCTATTAACAATTTCAATAGATATGCTTCTACTTAAAAATCAATTTTAGCAGACAGATTTTTTCTTTTTTTTGCTACATGCCAAAATAGATGAGCAAATCTAGAGGTATGACTTCTAATTCGATTAATTAAATCAGTGCAAATTAGTGTGGGTGCTCTTGATCTCATTTTATTTTGAAATAACATTTTATTATTGTGATTCACTTTAAATTGGCTACCTACAAATAAAAGAAAAGTCAATGTAAACATATTTAAAAACAACTAAAAATGATCAGATAGTATTTTGTGTCCTTTAAAGTAACTTAGCAAAATAACACCTTTAACTAAATCCACGCAGTTTTGACTATAGGCAAAGCCTCTGTATTTGTTGACTACTGTCTGCATCTCAAACATGCAGAAGGATTTCTAAGCTGCTTTAGGAATACAAAAGGACTACTCCTCTTGACTTTTAAAACTAGACATGTAGCTTCTCTCGAATTATGACAGTTATCACCAATAGGTCTTAATATAATTTGCCTCAGGAAAAACTGTTCTGTCAAAATATATGTCAGTTTTTTTTAATCAAATGGCAAGTCCACTTAGATTAATGGCAAGATACAACTTTATGCAGATCCTCTGTAACATGGTTGTTAAGTCTTACATCCACTCCATTTTGGGGATACATAGAGGACTTTTATTCTTTTTTATTCTATGTAAGTGGGTTTCCTTTACTAAACAATGAGACTGAGACATGCAGCATTGTCCTCTGGGCTCCAGGATTAATTAGTTAGTAATTTTACATGTACCTTTCTGGTGTCAGTTTCTAATCCATCAGACATACTGATCCACAGAGCTTTACACACAAGAGAAGAGTTTTAAATGTCGAGTACTATTACAGCTAAATGGAAGAGACAACTAGGTGGATTTTTCCCTGTTTTGTTCCTGTAGATCAAATTGGATTTTGAGGTGAGTAGGACAGGATTAGAAGGAGGAAGAATTGAAGAGTATCTACAGTCATGCAGCCCCATCCAGGGCAGGAACTCATACACTTATTTATGCATATGCAGAGGTTTAGTGTGGCTTGGGAGCATCCTCTGAACAGCTGGAAGGTTTTGAGAAGCTGCATATAGAAAATGCCACTCCACATATTCAGATAGGAATTGTTTGGAGTTCAGCTGGAGCTTGCTTACACTTGAAAACAAGTTCTGCTTAAGAAAGGCTCTTAGTTTGAAGTGCAAGAACTTCATTAAGCCTTGAGTAACTAGGAAAGGCCATAACTTAATCTAGGTGGCTTTGTAAAGGGACAGCAAAAGTGACCTATCCAGTATGAGGGTCTGTCTTGCTGGCAAATTTCACATCTGTCATGAGTGGAAACCCCAGAAGTGACAAGAAATGAGCACCTGGCAGGAAATATCTGAGATATGATCTTCAACACAAAGTCTGGATCTTAAACCAGATACACACATTAAAAAGAAGTAAATAACAAAATGGCAAATAGGAGTATTGTAGCCTATTATTTACAGATAAGCAGAAGGAGACCTGTGAACTATTTGAGGCTTATATACAGAACAAAAAGATTAATGTTTTCTGACATTACCATCAGAGTGTTCATATATCCTTACATGGACATTTAGTATAAACTCTAGAGAATATAATTCTTTCTTTGCAAAATATGAAAATCATTGTATTATTACAAACACACTGTACTTGCTGGACATAGCAAGGAGCAGGGGAGAGATAAAGGCCCACATGAATAAAATCCTCCATATCTTTAAGGTACATGTGTAAAATCTCCTTTTCTTCCCATAAAAAGCATCTTAGAAGTATATAACTACACAAGCCATCTTAGCATTGTCATTCCCAAGGGTCTAAATTAAGTCTCGTAATTATTCTCCCATAAAGAAGAGAGTCAATACATCATATGGAATTTTCCCTTCTCAATAATCTTCCTTTGAAAGATTCAGTCAATACAATAAAGTAATTACAATTCTTACCAACTGAATCATGACTAGCCACAGTAAGACTTAGACACAAATGCCTATTCAAAAACAAGTGTTTGGAGCTTTTGGTCTATACTCATTCACATTAGCAGCATGATTCTACGCAGATCTTGCTGCTGTTCAGGAAGAAGTTTTATATTTATCAAATATTTAAACTGAGTGTTTTGCCATGCTTCTCTAGGATTTGACTTACTTCAGTAAGGTTAGGAATATAATAATTAAATTTAATGATCTTGTCTTTTCCAATGGCACGGCTCATAGTGTCGTGAAATCCTGTGGGTGCAAAAAAGTGAGCCTCTCTGTAGCACTGTCTGCACTTACAGGATATAGGTGATAATCCCCAGGGACCACATGTCCACCTCAGGGCCATAGGCACATCCCCGTAATATCTCAGGTGCTGCAGAGGACAATACACTTGTCAGTGACACAGAAGTTGAGTGAAGAAGTAACAGTCACAAAATCAATTAAAGTCCATGCACAGTCGTGTCTTTCATAAAAAGTTAGGACTGCTCATTTAAACCCTTAATTAGGCAAATTATTCCCTTCACTGAATATAAAACAAGAGAAGTCATGCCCAAGCAGAGGCAGAATAAAATGAGAAGTGTACTTTGGTCTCAAATTGTTTTTTACATTTGTGAAAGGAACTATAGAAAGCTACAGCTGCACTGGAGCTACCATGGGACCCAGAAAGTGGTGCTTTAACTTCAGTATTTTACTTAGTGTTTTTATAAATACATCATCAAGAAAAGTGGGGCCACTGAAAATCTCCATCCTTTATTGGATGCAGAGGCAAACACTGGAACTAAGGATGAGGAAAAGGCTGAGGTACTTAATGCATTTTTTGCCTCAGTCCTCAACAGTCAGGCCTGTTTATCCTCAGGGAACCATTCCCTGAGCTGGCAGACAGGGGCAGAGAGAAGAACAGACCCTGTGCAACCCAGGAGGAAGGAGGCAGTGACCTGCTGATCCACTTAGACTCTCACAAGTCAATGGGACCAGGTAGGATTTATCCAATGGTGCTGAGGGAGCTGGTGAAGGAGCTTGCCAAGCTGCTCTGCATCACTGGTCATCAATTCTATCTAACTGGAGAGGTCTCACATGATTTGGAGGGTGGCTAATGTGTTATCCATCCACAAGAAGGGCTGGAAAATGGATGCAAGGAAGTACAGGCCTGTGAGCCAGACCTTGGTGCTAGGGAAGATCACGGAGATCATCTTGAATGTGATCACACAGCACAAACGGGAGAGTGCAGGGGATCAGGCACAGGCACCAGGGGTTCAGGAATGGCACGTCCTGCCTGACCAACCTGATCTCCTTTCATGAGCAGGTAATCCACCGGGCGGATGAGGGGAGGGCTATGGATGCTGTCTATGGGGACTCCGGTAAAGCCTTTGACACTGTCTCCCACAGCCTTTTCAGGGAGAAACTGGCTGCTTATGGCCTGGACAGGTGCTGAGTCACTGAGTGGAAAACTGTCTGGACATCTGGAGCCTGGGAGAGCCAGTGAATGGAGTTACATCCAGCTGGTGGCTGGGTACCAGGAAAGTGCCCTGGGGCTCAGTGTTGGGACCAGGCTTGTTTTACATCTTTATCCTGGTTTGGATGAGGGGATTGAGGGCACCCTCAGTCAGTTTGCAGATGACACCAAGTCAGGTGGAGACTAGGAAAGCTGTAGAGAGGTATATGGACAGGCTGGATCCATGAGACAAGGCCATGAGGTTCAATGAGATTGATTGTCAGTCCTGCCTTGGGCCACAACAACACCTGGCAGTGCTACAGGCTGGGGGCAGAGTGGCTGGAAAACTGCTCAGCAGGAAAGGACCTGGGTGTGCTGGTTGACAGTGGCTAAGCACAAGCCAGCTGTGCCCAGGTGGCCAAGAAGGCCAAGGGCATCCTGGCCTTTGTCAGCAATAGTGGGGTAGTGACCATCCCCCCTGTCCTGGGCACTGATGAGGCCATACCTCAAATGTTGTGTCCAGTTTGGGGCCCCTTACAACCAGGAGGACCTTGAGGGGCTGGAGCATGTCCAGAGAAGGGCAATGAAACTGGTGAAGGTATAGAGAATAAATCCTAAGCAGAGCAGCTGAGGGAGGTGTCAGTGTTCAGCCTGGAGAAAAGGAGGCTCAGACAGTCTCTACAACTACCTGGATGGAGGCTGTAGTGGGGTGAGGGTTGGCTTTCTCTCCCATGTAACAATGATAGATCAAGAGAAAATGGCTCAAGCTTATCTAGGGAAGGTTCAGGTTGGACATTAGGAAGGATTGTCTCACAGAAAGGGTAGTTAAGCATTGGAACAGGCTGCCCAGGGAGATGGTGGAGTCATCAACCCTGGAGGTGTTCAAGAAACAACTGTACATGGCCCTTAGGTGCTATGGTTTAGGGAGCATGGTGGTGTTCAGTCAAAGGCTGGACTTAACAATCTTGGAGATCTTTTCCAGCCTTAATGGTTCTATGAGTCTATTTACTTGGCACTTTATTTAGGCTTTATTTTTGATATTGTTTTAGTTGGAAGGAAAGACAGAAAGGCAGTCGATTCTGCTGCAGTGAGGAGCAGACAGAAAGGCCAGGCAGTTTTGGGGGACTCCAGCTCTGCAATAGTAAAGGAGAGTCAATGTCTGCCCAAGCAGCTTGACAGGCGCAGCTTGAGGACCCTGGTCCCAGTGGATCTGTGATGCACGTCAAATGACTGCCACATTTCTGGAGCACAGTGGGCTGGCTGTACCTACTAGCATCAATGCAATCTCTTCCCCTTCCCACATTACACTAGCACAGCCATGAACAGAAGGGCTTTTAGTATTTTCTAAGATTTCCAGAAGTCTGCTTTTGGTGAATGGATTTGTCCAACACATTGCTGTGAGTTTAGATGTTGCCTGTAACAGACTGATCATGAATCACTGCTTTGCACTGGCTTGAATTTTTGTGCTATTCTCAGAAATAACTTATGCTCTTGTTGTTAAGTTCACTGAAGGCACAACATTACAGAAAACTAAGTTTTCTGTGACCATCTTCTTGCCTTCAGTCCCCTGCATCAATATGCACATCCCAAGGACTATAGATTGTCAAGTCTTGATGCCAAAGTATTCAGACTCCAGTATGTGTTTTTGTTGCTGTGTCCTTTCTGGAGAAGCTGCTGATAGATGGGTGGGCAGGATGTGGGAGCTGGCAGCCCGGAACAATCAATTACTCATAGTTTAATTTGGCATTTAAACAGTATTTCTCCTGGGTTTCCTCCAATTCTGGAAAGTAATGCTTGAATATTTTCCGGGCACCAGGATTTCTGCATGGTCAGTTAACTTGAATTGTAAATCAAGGATTGCTATAGGCACATAACTATAGGCATAAAGCTCTTTCCCTTCTCTGCAGAAATATTCAGCCTCAATCCTTCCCACCAAGTCAACATAACTCTGAGGCTCTTCTACAGGAATAGGCCTTAGCCTGTTTTTACATTATATGAAGATGGGCATAAAAAGGGCTAAGCACTAACTATGGATGTGTGGCATTGGTAGTGTAACTGTCACAAGAAAGACAACTGGAACATTAATAGCTTATATGTGAAATATAGTTTTATGAAACTAACTGGACTAGAATGAGGTGCTGCTCTAAAGCAGATTGGGCATATGTGTGTGCTTTGCAGGCAAGGTCATATAAGGTAATGGACAATTACAATGTCACCTCAGTTGCATTATCAGCTGTTCTACGAGGTAACAGAGTGATCTCACGGTCTTCTCCAGTGTCCTCTTTCCTTTGACTCTACAGTTATAAAAGCAAATGTAAGTAACAAAACAACATACCACAGTACCCTGGAGTTCCACAAACTGTCTTCATGGTCACATGATCTTCCACAATCTTGGAAAGTCCAAAGTCAGCTGTTAAGATGGTTTGGGAATATTAATGCTCTTACTCCCTGTAATAATGTGGGGGTTTATGTTTTATATGCAATTAAATAAACATTTATACATTAAATGAATGGTCGTGACATTTCCATAGGTAAGCATTGTTTTAATGAATCTACCCATGCTGCAATCCAGAAACAAATTTTACTGTACAAATGGGTATTCCTGTGTCTTGCTTGACAGAAATGTATCTTGTATTTTATTCTGAAAACTTCATAACGCCGGTACAGTGGGAGGCCTAAGGGCATACAAGTAGAGATCCAGAAATATATTTTAGGTATATATTCGGTTTCCACTCTGTGAGTAATCCAATAAAATTATCAGAACTATTTTGGGTTGCTTTTCTAGTCAAGGGTCAGAGTATGTAGTGTCTGCAAGACGAAATCCCAGCAGTATTTTGATAAAAGCTTCTAGGGGGATAGAGATGATGACAGAAGAAGTATTGATCATCCTCTCTCCAGTGTTTCCACCCTGAATTACTATTCACAGAGCAAGGGCCTTCATGACAATACACACTGTACTTGCACAACTCCTCTACAAAAGTCATAAAAATTGAAGCGTTCACAACTTCTTTTTTTAATGAAGAATAAACTGAGCTTATTCAAATTCCAGTTTAGGTGATGAAAATCAACTTTGCCTTAAAAGCACAAAATAAAAGTACTTGATTTTATTTTGTTAGACTGAATATAAAAGGGAATGTTTTGATTCAAGATCAGGATAAAAATAGGTCACTTGTTCCTAAATGGCTATCCTTTTTGCATTATTATTTATCTAATTAGAAATACAGCTTACTTTTATAAACACAGCCACACATTGTAAACTGGATTTCAATTTAAACAAGGCAATGACCTCACCAGGAAGATGAAGAATCATGGTATTTAGGAAATGCTTCAAAAGCCCTACACACTCTGGATGTCAAACCAAAACCACTGGTGCTGCATTAAATTATCAAGTTTTGAGCCTTTCCAGGAAAGAAGTAGGATAAGATATAAATTAAGATGCCATCACCCTGAGAATCAAAACGTTCCTAGAAATTTATGCAGAATTGCTTTAGGCCAGTTCATGGAAATTTGGCTCTAGAAACCCATGATGAACACCAGCCTGATGAACATAGAAAAACTCACTCCTAAGGGAGCACCAGGTGGTATTTTCAAACTCAGAAGGGTTGCACAGATGCTCCCTGTTGCTCAAGCAAAAACAAGGCATGTCCAAAATTTTTGGAGGTCATAGAACTGGCACAATACATTCCTGATCAGGACAGCCTTGTCCCTCCTCACCCTCTCTGTGGTGCTGACCATGCTTCAGAGAGTTTTCCTGTGCTCTTTGCAAAGAACTCTCCATGTCCCTCAAATCTGCCTTCAAAACAGAAGGCATCCTTGATCAGTTTGCTTTCTACCACTTATCTGCAAATTTTTATTTTCACACCAATGCATCTTTTCCTCTGCTACTAGTTTAACAGAAAAAAAGGGGCATAGAAGTGGTGCACAGAACTTTCTGCTGTTCTCATGATCCTTCTTGTTCCCAGTGCTTTAATTTCAGCCATGTTCCATATGATTTTGGCTATAAATTCTCTAAGCAAGCATCTAGTTTTGCATCAGTTTTGAAACCGTTATGTGCAGCTGTGCTGCTGCTTAATGAACATGCTGCTCATTAAGCACTGGCTTCAAATAGGGTGATTGTGAGATGCATATACTCCAAATATCAGTTAGAACATATTACTGATGCAAACGCATCAGGGAAGTGCTGCTCACCAATTTTTAATGGTGCATCCGGTGCTGGTGTTGCATAGAGTAAATTTTCTGGCTTCAAGTCTCGATGCACAATCCCATTTGCATGCAGATACTAAAAAAAAGAAAGTCAAAGCATGTAAGTAAGAATGATCAAGCATGAGTTGATATCTTTCTAATTCTCTATACCAGCAGATTAATATTTGCTCTGTGTGTGACACAGAGTTACTTCACTAATTTTCAGCAGCTCTTTTCTCTGCAAACTTGCTCAGCATAAAATCCTTGGATTCATACTGTAATCTGAATAGGAAAATAAAATTTGGGAAGGCAAAGATAACATCATGTTCATTTGAGAACAAAAACATGCCAGAAAGTATCCTTGAATTTTAATACAGCAGTAGCTCCTAAGAAGCAGTCTAATAGATGATGAGATGCCAAAGTCTGGCTCAGAGGAAGGTAGTTTCTGCACATTATGACATTCAGAGAGACAGGGAAATGGTCATGTAACTATTAAACCATCAAATAGACGTATTTGAGTAGAAAGGATGCAGTAAGTGTCCTGGGCCAACTACAAAATGCTTAGGGTCCCTTGGTGCAGATTTCTTACAAGTTTTAAAACCACTCAGTTGCAAAGTCCCAAAAATCCATCTGTCTTGCGAAAGTACATGCAGTACATGCGAATCCACTCACCATTGAATTCCTGCCTTGCACTAATGGAAAGAAAAATTTCTAGAACATATGGCTGCCACTTTTACTGCTATGGACCGAAATAGAAAAATATATAATATACAATATACTGATAGATAAAAAAGGATAAACTAGTGAGAGAAAATCTGTATTTCTTGTTGATAAAATATTCACACAAACCTCTGAAGTCTTAGAAGAGAAATGCTTAAGAGTAGAATCACATTATCTTATTCAAAAGTCTCATTTTAGTAGCATCTCTCTCAGCTGTGTCTTCCCTACTAAAAAAACCTCAGTCTCTGTGCACATTTATGCTGGTTGAATATTTACCTAGACAACACAGCTATAATGTGCACTTGAGTTAGCATCTGAGGTGAATTCTTGACTGTGTATCTCACTGTAATTTTAGTCCCTATAAATTACCAATGATTAAATAATATTAAGGAGGAATACATTGCTCTGTCCTTGGGCATTGTTTTAGTGACACTGTGCTTTTCACATGTGTTTTTCTCACACTGCAATAAGTGTTTTTTATTGACTTTCCCCACAATCCTAAAGTCACAGGATTTGTCATGATGTGGCTTTTAGAGGTCAGCCAAAGACTCTCATCTTACTTCACAGTGAAATAAAAGTGTTTGTTCCAGCTGTTTTCTACAGTGAGATAACTAATCAATTATCCAGGGTAAAAACAGCCAACAACATATGGAAACTGATGAATTGTACACTGCTACATCATTTAATGCAGCCATATCTGCATGACAGCAAACAATTACGCCCATCCTGCATAAAAATATATCTTCATCATGACAGACATAACTGTAGCAAAGATGCTCCCACAGCAGAGCAGTGGTGTGTTGGACATGCAGAGGTGATAGTTGAAGTGGACCAAAAGCCATCAGACTGGGGTGGACAGAAAAAGATGTCTGAACTGATCTGTGTTCATGTGCTGCAAATCAGTTTAGCCTCAGTAGGAGTGAGAATGATCAGACATTTCATGATCACTTAGTGGAAAACAGACACTTCCAATTCATCTGCACAAAAAATCCTTGACCAAATTTGTGCAGAGGAATGTTCCAGCCATGTTTAGAGTCTTTTAACAGGTCCTTTTTAACATATGCCCATAACCCTAAAGACATTTTATGCTGTGAGGCTGAAAACATAGAAATTTTCTCTTTCCAGGAACACATTTTTGTGGGAGGGAATTTTGGGAAAAACTTTAGGAGAAGCTGTTCAACTTTTCCTCCTTTTTAAGTCATAAAATGAGATTGGCTTGTGAGGCTCCTTCTCAGACACAGCAAGAACCATAACTGAGAACATCTGCTAACCACACTTGCGCCTCATGACTGATTTTTAAATCAGTTTGTATTGAACTTGGAGTGTGAACTGGTTTTTTTTTGCTACAAACTCACAAAACCCCAAGTAGGAAAATTTCCCTCCTCTGTCCAGCCTGCCATTTGCATAAAACGCACACATGGGGGTGCCCAACAAATGAAAATTGCCTCAATAAATTAACCCATGCCTTTCAAAGATTGTCACTGCAATAATCTGAGCTCTCTCATGTGCCCTCATCACAACACCTACACCTACTCCCTCTTCATCACACCTCCCCTTATCTTCCCAGCATCTAATCCAGAATTCCTGCCCAGACATTTTAACTCCTCTGACATCTCTCTGCAGCCCACATAAGTCCAGCCATGGTCACACGCTAAAATCAGTCCTTGCCACTCTTTCCTCTCTCATCCATTGTTTCTCCTGCCTGACTTCATATTTGGGCTGGAACAAGATGTGCATAGCATGGGATGCTCCAAGCTGCCAGGTCCTGGGTTTAACAGACCTACTATTGGCAGCTTATATCTTTCATAATACATCATTTTTTTTAATTTTTGCCAGTAGGGTCAATAGTTTTGTTGTGAACTAGCAGACAGAAGGGCAACATGGATAAACAAACCCCAAAACCAACCCAACAAAAAAACCCCAGTGGCTTTATGGATACCGATACCCCATTCTTCATGGAAGTACTAGCTAGGCTCATGGATCCCCAGCCCTCTGAGGGGATAGCCAGCTGGCTGGACTTCCATTAAAGGTGTCTGCATGCAAACAGCCTTGTTAATAAAGGTCTCTAGCAGATGCAGTGACCTCCTGTCCTCCAGTCTGAGCCGCCTGTCACTCACTGACAGTGTTTCCTGCTCCATAAGCCCCTTGCCACACTAATTTTCAGCACTGCTTCCTTACTTAGTTGATACCCTGAGACTGACTTATTTCCAAATTTTCATCAGTCCCAACAGCTCTGCTCCCCATCTAGCATTACAGCTCCTGGTATTGACAGGACTACTACTTTATCTTGTATAAATATGAACAGTATTCTGAGCTAAAATATCTTGGCTTAGAAACAAGTTTAGTTAAATTAGCATCATCCACTTTATATAACACTTATCTCAATTTATATGTGCTATATTTTTATTGCTCTTGCTTTATTTCTCATATATTGATTTTAATAAAAGTTATGTTCCTTTGCATAACTTCAAGGACTTTCCCAGTTTCTAGTACAGAGTTGGGCATTGTGCACTTCCATTATAAGACAGGTGCTTTACTATTTATATGCTATGTGTCTTAATAATTAAGTTATGTAATCAAATGAGAGGATCTGGGCCCAGGTATCATGCCAGAGCTCACTTTATGCCTACGCATTACTGAATTGCATAACTTTACCCACATAAAAGATATGGAAAAAACTTGGAAAACACTTTATTTCTATAGCCAGATGTAGAGTTTGTAAATGCATAACACTGCAGAACAGTTTAACACAGCATGCACATTAAAATGTGATCACGATGTGGTACTCTCACTGTAGCTAAAATATTAAGTTTTCACTTTCTTCAGATTTTCAATAGAGAATGCCAGCCAATAAAAAACCACAAAGACTTCTCAGGTAATCTGGGAGAAAAGTTTTATAACAAAATTGAGGAGCACAGTCTTATTACTCTTTGATAAACTTTGACGACAGAGTCAGCATGACACTAGTTTATGTTGAGTCTGACATACAGGTCCTTCTCTTCAGGACTTGCTTAAAATGAAGGCAGCCTTCATCTTGGCCTTTATTCCTGGGGTACACAACAGCAACTCATGACTGAACAATTTCCAAGACTTTAACTATTACTGCAACAGAAAGACTTTTTTTTTTCTTTTTTTTTTTCCCTTTCCTCTAAGCTTTTTTTCCAAAATGCTCTCACTCTGCTGCACAGAAGTTTCTTTTGTTCTTTGTTTTGCTGTTTAATAATTCAGGTACCTATCTAACTTAAAAGATTTTATGACAAAAGGACAAATGCAAACTGCTTAAAACTCTGGCCCTATCTCATAATTTTATTTATGGTACCCATTACACAGAACTGCAGAAAAGTAGGACTATAATGAACCTGAATCATCCATTCCTCTCTATGCTTCTTGGCAGCATCAATTACACCTACAATAGTTGTTTGTTCAATTTATTCTTGCAGACCTCTGCTATTAGAGATTCTACAATTTCCCCAAGCAATTTATTACAGGGCTGTGCTTTCCTGACTGTTACAAAGTACTTCCCTGCAACTCACCTCAATTTTTGACAAGAGCAGATGAAGCCCATTGCTTTGTTTCCTATATATGGAAGAGGCGGAATGTAGATAATCTCCTTTTTTTGCAAGAGCCTTTTTGAATACTTTTTACCATGTACACAATCATTCTTCCCTCTAAGACTTTTGTTTAGCCAGTATTTTCTAGACTTGTGGTCATTCTTGTTATCTTCCGCAGGAAAGTGTCAACTTGCACTAATGTGCTGCAAATGAAAAACTGCATTCCAGTAGTTGTGACCTGACAAACTTTACAGAATGTATTAATAAATGTATTTGCCATTTTTTCCCAACATATATCACTTCTGTCTGCCTTTTGATCCAGTGTAACCTTCAAGTCCTTTCTCTTTTTTTTCCACTGTCCTTGACTGTACAAAAAGGACATTGAATTTTAACAAAGTTATTTTATTCCTAATCCTAGTCTACAACATACTTGCAGCTTTCTCCAATTTTATGGTATATAGAATTTTTATAAGTGGATCCTCTATTCCATCATACAAAGCTACCAACAAAAAACATCAAAAAAGCAGAGCAGGCAAGGTTTCTACTGAACCTCCATGTTTGATCTTCAGATGCACTGATACACATTCTCTCAGCAGAGACAACCAGTCTCTAACCAGCTTAAAATCACTCAACCTTGACAATATTTTGCTAATTTATTGTAGAACTGTCAGATGAGTCAAGTACTGAAAGCTTTGCTTATGTCAAGTAGGTACCATACCTTCTGCTTCTCCCCCACCAAGGTGTTTGAAAAAAAAGTCAGACTGATTTGGCATGGCTTTATCTGAACAAAATCCTGCCTTGCTGGTGACCTCCATGCCTTGTTATTCCCTAGGTGCCCCATATTCTTTTCTTCATTATTTACTTCAGATTTCGGTAGGAAGTGAAGATAATTCCTTCCTTCTTCCTCTTGAAGTGAGTACTACATATTTCTGCTTTGCTGCCCAGCCTCCATCAGAAGTGACTGTTACCTATTAAATCTATTTTAGACTTAAAAAGCTTGCTCTTTAAAGATTGTACTATGCAGGTCACTGGGTGCAAACAATTTTAAAAATATTTAAATTATTTGAATACACACTGAAACTAATTTTTAGCAATCTTTTCTTATTCTAGGCTCATCTTTTACAGCTTAGTCACTGCTATTAAATGTGCTAGATATCTGGGTATAGCTGAACATTTAAGGAAACCAGCAGAAAAAAAAGAAGACAGAAACAGTGCTTCCTTCTTCTAGACATCTTTCAATAAGTCTCCCTCACCTATAGCTCTTCTTATGACGATGATTGAGTTTGCTATCTTTCTTGTCTCATGCTAGATGCATTCACATTTTCTGCCTTGGCCTTCCTGGCTTCAGCCTTTGAGTTCCTGGTGTTATTCAAACTCAGGCATGAGTACCCTATCTGTTCTCTGCTTCTGCAAGTGTTTTAACTCCAGGGTGGGCTCTTCCTGAGTAGTGACCTTCATTTAAGGACTGATAGATTTTTTTGTGCATTAGCAGTGGGGAGAAGCTTGTTGTCTGATGTGGCTGGTGCAGTAGTTTCATTATAGCAATTTCTGTCCAGGATGCTGATAATATGACAGCCATGGTCATGAATACCAGATTCACTCATGTTTTTAAAAGGAAAATTTCCAACCAGTTTCATTACTTGACAGAATATATTTAGGACTTGCATGCTGAATTGATTACAAAACCAGGACTGTAGGGTTTTGAACCAAAGCCAGCACTGGACATTTCCTGCTATAAATGCAGTCATTTCATTAATAAGGAGCTGAAAACAGAGAGTTTTTTTGTTCCCTTTTTAGGAATGTCTAGACTTGTAATTAAGCTCTTTCTGTAGCCCTCATAAAAGCTGCACAAAAGAGTGTCATTGCATAATGAAAGCTACTGCACAGTAATTTGATTTGATTACAGCCATATACTGTTTGAATAAGGCATGGTTAATTGACACAGATTTTGCATCAGTTATGAGGAAATTTAAATAAACTTTTAATAAACCAGAAGGATATTGGGGAAAAAAAATCCTGTTTTCTAGTCATGGAAAGGTGAGTGACTTCACCTTTTACAAGTAGAATGGGAAAGCCAGTCTCCATCTAAGCGGTGTCTAAAATCATCATTCAGCACAGAACTTACAGAGTACAGAGAAATGTTCAAAATGTATCACTGAAAATGTACCTGGAATCCTATATTCCATGTTGGTGTAGACTTTGGAAAACAAGGCACATGCGGCTTGGAGGAATCGAGAGATATCTAAAATATTATACAATCTCATGCATGTATTAGGCAATTTGCAATTCACAGGTCCAACGACTGCACAGAAGTTACAGATTGATAAGGGGATATGGTATGTGACCTGGAGCTACTGAAGGCTTATCCTAGGGCAAACCAGGCAGTTCTTCCGCATCTCAGTTTCCACAGTTTTGAAACTGTTGAGGCATATAAGCTGCACAGATATCAGAGTGACAAGTGCAAAGGGAAATGGGGACACATAATAATTTGTTTCTGAAACGGTGCTGTCACCACTGAAATCCATGTAAAATCCCCCTACTTCAAATTTGTCAGACTTTATTTAAAATATGTATAGTAATATGACAGCCTGTTCCTGTGCTTCCATTTATCCTTTAGGCAGCACATAACTTTAAATGTAGAACAGTACCTGAAATCCTGCATCCTTTGGCTTTGGAAATTGGACAGTTTTATTTGTGCTGATTATGGAAAAGTGCATTTATCTGACTCTTGCTTACATAGTAAAAACATTATTTAGAGTTAAATTTTTTCTGTACAAAATAGAACACAAGAATGGAAGTAATTTTGAATATACAGGGATTGTTTTAAGAGGTCTTGCAGAAGTATATGTTAGAATTCCTGCTTAAAGAGCTTAAAAAAAAATACACCAAATAAAAAACCACCATTAATGGTAATGTCAGAATCCAGCTTCACAGGCATCAACAAGGCTTCAGGAATGAAAGTGTGAGATCAAGTTATAGTTATATACACATCCTTATCTCCTCTTTGCCACCATTCCTTCCAGTAGTCACATTTGTTTTGGGACTTCATCACCACAGAAGACAAAACCAATAACAATTTATCTTCTGGATGTATTATTTCAGCAAGTTTTGGAATTCAGTGTCTGGATAACAACAAAACAGAGACTTAGAAGGGCCACAGATAATGAAAGCTCTTCCAAACATCTTGCACAAATCTGAGTCTTTGCACTTGTCTTGCTTTTACTTTGGGAGAGAGGAGTATGCCATTATGTTTGCTACCTGAGAAACTGACTTCCAAACATTTTTATAAAATATCAATTAACCTAGTTAGATTAATTTAACTGAACATTGTGTTAGAGGAACAAAGAATATTTGCCTTTGTAGTTGTATAAGTATGCACTAACACAACTAATTTGATTTATAATTTCAGATAAGAAATCTGTGTATTATGAAAAAGAATTAAGACATGCATCAGCAGTGATGAATAAATCCATGTCTTGTTTTGTTTTTTTTTTTGCTGATCTATGATATTCACAGTTATGAGATAGGTCAGAAAGAAGGTTTCAAATTAAGCAATTGGGTTATATAAAGTTTCAACTACATTCCCCACAAGTAATTTTCTTTTACATTTGGAAGCATTTTTATCTTTTTGAACATTCCAGCTTTTAGAAGAGTGGAGCAGCCTTAGGGATGACGACACTACACCATGTGTGGTGACAGCAAAACATGTACAGTAATTTCTGTACAATCTGACAGATGTAGGAGACAGTAACACACACACCTTCCCACACAATTCCCAAACAAGCAGGCTTTGTGCAGAGAACTAACTGTCTGCAGTGACATGAAACTCTCCTCTTAAACTGTAAGTAGGCCACAGCATCAGAGTAGCTACAAGAGCTTTGATATGGTGGCTTTTTCTTACATCCATCCAGAACAGCTATCCACTTGCAGACTATCTGAATTCAGAGAAGAATTAACATACATTTACCATGTTGCTTACACAACTACTCTGCTTAATTTTCTTTCTTTGCTGTTTTCGATTTTTGTTGGTTTTGTTTGTTTGTTTGTTTTTGTTCTGCATGTCTGGGATACAGAAGACAAAGATGATGCATTTTCTCCTGCAACTGCCCAGACCTCTCATGCAGGGAAACCTTCCTAACTGCAGTCTCCACATGGACAGGGCATCTTCCCAGTGCCTGCCCCTTCTCCAGTTGCATATAGAAAAGATGAAGAATATATTTTGTTTTGGGAAAACGCAGTCATTTATGGTGAAATTCAAAAGAATCATTGTAATAGATGCAGAGTAATGCCACAAAATTGCAGTGGGCTGAGTTTGCTGAATAGGTGTGACTCAGACCTGCTGAGGTGCAGTACATTCCTTTGTGAGGTGCAAAAATACTCAGGAAAGCTAAACTCCTCCAAAACCAGAACCCTTCTTAAAGTAAAAGCCAAACCCTGGAAGTGCAGTTCTTCCTTGGTACAAGCACCTATTTCCTCTACAGTTTTGTTCAACTCACAGAAACTCTCTGCTCAACCTACTTCACTTAGCAAAGCTCTTACAACCTACCCTCCACGGTGCACTGTGGTTTCATGGTTTGTACAGAGGTCAGAAGACAAAAAGCATCACAATCATATTACATTCTACCACTCACTGTCTTCACCATCTTTTACGTTATTGACTGACCACAGTCACATTAAAAACAAAAAACAAAAAAAATCCCTAATAAGCAAGAGTTTTCAATTGACTTCAAGACATGAAAAATATTTAAATAACATTAGAGATGTAATTACTTTTAAGACCAACCTACAAAAAAGACAACTGCAAAAGCTTTGTAAATACACCAATGTGCCTTTGTAAAGTAATGCAACTACTAAAGCAAATTTGAAAGGAAGCAGGGAGGAATTTTATAAAATCAAGTTTCTACCTTTTAGCCAATGGCATAAATCTACAGAAAGGCTTTTATCAATCTGCTAACCTATGTAGAACACAAAATTCAGCAAGATCACTGCAATTCTAGCAAATTTAAAGATTAAGTAGATTTTCTGTTCTGAACAGGTTATTGAAAAGCAAGTACTATTTTTGCAAGCCAGTAATGTCTTTGGTTTTGCCATTGGGAAATTGAAAAGATACAAATAAAAACCAGTCTAGAATAGATTGAAAGCTGTTGTCGATGATATCTGGTGCTAGCTCAGGTCCCAATAACTTCATCATCAGAGAGATATTTAGCTAATGGAAAACTATTTCTGGCAGCATTAGGTTTCACTGACTACAGGGATTCACTAGCCACATGTCGGGAGTTGGGTTTTCTTTCCTTTTCTTTCCTTGCTACTTGTGGAATTTTTTCCCATGGAGCTGCTAAGAGGCACTGATGGCTGGGTGCTTGAGACATGGGGAAGGGGAATTCCTCTGTGTTGGGAGTTCCTCTCAGAGAGATACAGACACCTTGAGATTAGAAGCAGGTAAAGGATGGGGCTGGGGCGGTTGCAGATCTTTTTTGCTCTTGCTCTTTGTCATCAGAGAAGGACGGCCAGGCTGTCGCTTACTGCGGGGAGAATTCACCGGCACCTGCAGGACCTCTCACCATCTGCTCGTGTGCCCCAGGAATGCTGAACTTCGCCTCTCCCCGCCCTGCTCAGAGCCGGGCCCTGCTGGCCCAGCACCGCTGTTTGTTCCTTATTGCTCTGGGTTTCTCCACGCGGTACCCACACCCTCCCGCCTGCCCAGGACATTCTGCAGCTACCGCTGCAGAACTCCTGACACATCTCGTCCACCACCCCCGGATTTTTTGCTCATTCCTGCCAGCTGTGATGGTAACTGCACCAAAGGGGAAAGTGCCTGCAGCGAGTGGACTGGTACTGGATCCCTCTTTCTGTTTGTTGTTAATGCCATAGTTATTGTTCTTTGTTTGCTTTGTAATACATACTAGTAAAGAACTGTTATTCCTACCCTCATATCTTTGCCTGACAGCCCCTGAATTTCAAAATCATAATAATTCGAAGGGAGGAGGTTTACATTCTGCATTCCAAGGGAGGCTCCTGCTTTCCCTAGCAGACACCTGTCTTTCAAACCAAGACACCACAGCTCTAGGATACCTGTAATAGGGCCATAATACAATGCCCAATTAGCCACAGGTGCACATCTGTTCATTCTGCACCAATATATTTTAATTTTCTTGCAAGAAATTTATTTTTTGTATTCTAATCAAAGCACTAAATTTCATTTTGATTAATTTGTCTCCTTTTTTAAAGAGGGATATTTCATAAAGTAATGGAGATCTTAAATGGATAAGTTACGGTCTTTATTATGTGCTCTTGAACAAGCAGATTTTGGTCTGCCTGTACTGCACACTACAAAATTAGGCCATGTCAGGAAGTGCTCCTGGGTGACAATACTCAATTTCTACACTGTTCAAATGCTTAAAAATTCCTGGGTAAATTAGCACTCACCAAAACAACACCGTTTCTCAAGCAGAAGTGTATTACCATTAGGCAATTTGAATCTGGCCCTTTTTTTTTAAAGGCTGGCGCAATTTAATGGCATGGATATTGTCTGTAACAAGCCAGCTGGCATTGCTGACAGCAAATGACTGTTTTGGTAGGGTCAGACTTTAAATTGTTTCAAAGGTGAGATTTCAGGGTAATAAACCAAGGAGGATGAAATTTCTCTTGTCCATCCATGAAACTCTGAAACTATTCATTTTTAAAAAGTCTATAGTTTTTAATGCACCATTTTATCTATGGTATATTTAAAATCCTGCATTTGAATTCTTCTTTATGCATAAATAACCCACAGATGTTGTTTTGTGTTAATTATACTGCTTTCCTTGAATGGTCAAGTTTGGCCTACATTTGGCCACTTGTAAAGCCTAATCTTGACCACACATTTAAGCTGCATAAACCATATTATTAAGAAAATAATAATCTTTTTTTTTACTTTTGTTACAGACTTTTTACAAAATTTAGTTTTAAACAGCATAGCCCTCAAAGAGTACATGCATAGAAGAGTCTCCACTTAGTCATTTGCTAGATGTGAGCCCTCAGCCCATGCGGTACAAAAGCCAACCTCAGTCTTCCAGATGCCATTACATTAAACCACAGTGGTGGTGTGGCAAACTTAGACTGGTCTCAGCCTCAGAAGTGTGACACATGTGCTCTCCTATTCTGAAATCAGGAAGGAAAACAAAATATCATTTCTATCAGCAGCACCATACCTCAGGCATCTCCTTGCTCAAGGTACACCTTGCAGGCTTGACCTGCCAACTATCTCCAACTTTCATGTTTTTGCAACACAAAATTTACACTTAGTGTGAGAAAAAAAGTCTATTATGCTCTGTTATGGGCACTCAGTGAAAAAACCCAAACAACTTAACGACCAGTTACTTAGGATCCCAAAATTCATAATTCGTAAGGGATTCATAAGATCAATTTCCATTCTAGGTTTTAAAGCCTGAATTTTTCTTCAAGTAATGACATTAGGAACATACATTTCTGTTGTACTTTACAAGGTACTAGCAATATTTGCAAGGAAATCAGGTATTTTAAAAAAATCAAACCCATAAAAATTAGCTATGCCTCTAAGTATGTAACTGGAAGGAGGTACAAAATTTTCATCTGCTAGTAAGAGGAAGAGGTCAGGTTGGCCTGTGGATGTCTCTGATACATAGGTGACTGCTTCTATAGAAAACTTTCACAGATTGCACACTAGTATAATTATGAGTTTTCTGTAAAGGCATATTACGTGTTTGTGCAGACTCTCAAAAGTGGAAGAAAATTTCACATTCTGCTGGGAATCATCACAACTTCATCAAGGCACTCCATGTTCACTGTTTGGACACCTGGAATTCTGAAATACCACATGCCACCCAGAGGAAAACCTGAATTTGTTAGCAGTTCCTCTTTTTTAGAAAGGCCAGGAACAGATCAAAATGGGATGTTTAACTTCTGTCTAACAAAGAAACCTCCCTGTGGTTTTGCTGCTCTAGTCCAGAACTTCAGGCAACACTTCAGGCCAATTTTTAAAATACATTATATAATTGTTGTTTTAATATCCAGAAGGTTACAAATATTTTCCTTTATAAGATCTGCAAACACTGGAAGACACAGTAAGAGATTGAATTTAAAATTGTACTTTTGTCACTGAAAGATTTTCAGAAACATGTTTTCAAATATTTTTCCTAGTTTCTATGTGAATCTGCCTTAATTCCAAATGTTGCTATTATAATGGAGATGTCCACAAGAAACTACAAAAATTGAATTTCTGTTAGTGTACCATACTCTTCCCAGTGTTCTGACAGTCCTTTTAAAAATATATCCCCTTAGAAACCTTTCAAATATGAACAAAACTGTTGTGCTATTTTACAGATTCTACCAAACCATGGAACTGAGAAGAAAACCTTAGTATTTTGACTTTACTTTGTGGACAGATTGTATTCCCAATGCAAATAAGCCAACCTTTCCCAAACTGCAACTTCCAGAGCTGTTTCTCTAAGAGAGCCATAAACTCATATAATACAAGTGCTTTCCAGGGTGAATAGTGATAAAATCTGAGATTTGGAACATCAGAGCAGCCTTTTTCCATTGGATTCCCAGAGGAAGACCAGGCCCTTCTACATCATCACTGGACCTTCAGAGGAAAACTGCACCCTTCTACAGGACCACTGCTTCAACTGAACCACATCTGTCACTCCAGGAGGACTGCAGCCACCATTTAATGGGACTGCTACCAATACCCTGACCAACAGTTGTATTCTAGTTCTATCAGTGTTTTGTTTCTGGTATTACTGTATTTTTATTTTGATTTTCCTAGTAAAGAACTGCTATTCCTATTCCCATATCTTTGCCTGAGAGCTCCTGAATTTCAAAATTATAATAATTAAAAAGGAGGGAGTTTACATTTTCCATTTCAAGAGAGGTTCCTGCCTTCCTTAACAGACATATGTCTTTCAAACCAAGACACAACCTGACTGAAAAGAAGAGATGTGAAGAGATGATTGAAAATTATATCCCTTCTTAACATCCTGGCTTTCATAATCTCAGTGTTTATAATGCCATCATTTATGTGTTTTTTTTTAATCATAGAGGTTTCTGGCTTGCTATGATGTGGATTATAAATGTGAAATATTATGAAGAAACACAAAAGTAAAATTCAAAGCCTTTCACAGTTTTGCATGCTATAATTACATAAGAGGAACCTGAGCCCCCGCAGCCATTGCAGGCTATGGTTGAAAATTCCATAAGACTAAAAAATTGCTAAGAGAAGATAAATCAATGTTAATTTTAACATATTTCAGAACAAGGGGTGCCACTCCTATCCCAGAACCTCCTCTTACCAAACAACACCTGGCCTAGGCTCAATGGCAAATGTGAATATGTAAACAGTCTGCCTGCCTGCAGACTGTTTACAGGGAAAAAATCCTTTTCTTCAGAAGTTTTGATAGTAAACTTCATGCAACAATCACAGGTGAGAATATGTCTGGATTTCAGTGAGGTATCTAACATTAGCTCAGGTGTCTTATTGGGGTTGCTGATGGTTTCATTGATGGAAATAGAGATCAGTAGGAGAAATGCAAAGTAGACAGGAGCACAAAGCAAGGAAAGCACTTGGTGTTGAGAAACCTGTTCTGGAAAATGAGGGATCAATGGAAGAGTGGAGAGGGTGTTGTTTGATGAGACAATGCCAAATTTGCCCTGTTCAGCAATGCAAAGTAGAGGTTTGAATGAGGATTTATCCACCCTCTACAAGCACATAACAATAAACACCAGGCAGGGTAAGGAACAGGCTTAAGCTAAGGCACTCTTGGCAAAAAAAACCCAACCAGAAAGTAGGTAGGAATATTTTTAGGCCAGAAATGAGAAAAAGACTCCTCACTGTGAAAGTCACAAGTATGCAGGGCAACCTTCCAGAAGGAGTGTGTGGGTCAAACCATGAACTGTTTCTAAGGTGATGCTCAGCACTCATAAAGAAGACTACATGCTATTGTATTTTTTTTCTTTCCTGTTTATTCTAAAAGGTGCTGGGTTTGCATGACAAGTTTTTAGAGGCAAGGGGACTATAGGGGCGGCTTCTGTGAGAAGCTGCCAAAAGCTTCCTCCCTGTCCAATGGAGCCAATTCCAGCTGGCTCCAAGACATACCCAAGGCTGACCAGCAGCAACAGGGGCAGCAACTCTGGTATGAGGTATTTAAGAAGGGGAAAAATTTTCCTCACCACAGCAACAGTAATACAAGGAGAGAAGTGAGAATATTTTCCTGTTATCACACTGTGATTTAATTGATAATAAATTAAACTAATTTCCCAAAGCTGAGTCTGCTTTGCCTGTGATGGAAGTTGCTGAGTGATGTCTTCCTGCCCTTATCTTGACCCACGAGTGTTTTGTTGTTTTTTTCCTCCCTTGGCCATCTGAGGAAGGGAGGGATAGAGCAGTTTGGATGGGCATCTGTCATTCAGTCAGGCTCAAGCCCCACATACAGCTTTTGGGATGGTTTTCAGTTACACTTTTTGGTGGCTTCTGTGTATTGCACTTATTAGCAGAAATAGGATTTGTCGCAATAGGGAATCTGACTCCATGCAATAAATCATGTTTCTTGGGTAAGAGCTGGCTGCAAGCACTTGATCAGCTGGGCTAGAAGAGGACACAGGCTGAAAGTAAGAAGGCCAAAAGTGAAACAATGAGCCAGGAGTACTTTATTTCATTGATAAACTGGAAATGGCAACTACATTCTTAAGTATTGATCTCAACTCAGTGCTTGCCAGTGTGAGCATCACACTGAGAATGATCTCTGCTCAGCCAAAGCCCCAGTACACAAAACACTGCACACAAGTAAGAAGAGATGACTTTTCTGCCTGCTCAGTGATGCACTGGAAGAAGTTCAGATGAAGAATGTCTTCTGTCAGGTAAGAACAACTCAAGCTGCTAACATGTCAGAAGGGAACGATTTAATGTGCTGCTTAGCTCCAGTTCAAGGGGAATGTGATGCAGAGAGATCTTGTAGCTCTGAAATAGTGATGGAAAGGAAAGGTACTGCTGAAAATTACATCTTTCAATCTGTGAGGCTCAGATAAAATTGGCAAACATATGCTTCACTGACACTTTTGCCAAACACCAAAGATAGCACTGCAGACTACAAGGCTGAGCTTTTACACAGTTTTGTCTATGATGAGGTCTCCTGTTTATGTGGATTCTTTTGCTTAGGTTATAAATGTTTACATATGTTGATTTTTGGATAATTATCATCCTTCAACTTAGCCCACATAATCCTGCTAATAGATTGCCTATAACCCATCTTTGCTTCTGTTGCTGCTTTTTAAAAAATTTATTTAAACTAGTTTCAAGGTACCTTATATTTCTTCTCTCTCCAGTTCTTCATTTCACAGGGCTAAATAGTCAAACTACTGGTACCTTCTTGCTCATTTGAAGGTCTATCCCTCTTCTCTATTATCACACTCTTTGTTTTAGCCTTTCCACTTCCTTCTGCTTAGGTCTCTCACACCTCCTTGCACTGCTTCTCTCACCCAGATCCTTCTAGATCTGTGTTAAGCATCAGCCTGTGTCCATGTTTATGCATCTTCCAGCATTCTGGCAGCATGTCCTCTAGCACACACAGCTCTGGTGTTTTTTCCTCACACAGCAAATGTAACCAGTTTCATGAGACCACTCTAGAGATGAACAGCATTTGGTGTTGGCAGGTCCACAGGAATCTGTAATATATCAACTTCTCTCAGGGGTAGTAATCATTCCTGCTGTTGGACACCTCTACAGAGTTGTTGAGCTCACAGGTGGGGAGTTATCAGCTGGAAATGCAAGGAGAAGAGAGATGCTTACATGTATTTATACACCACAAGATGTGCTATGAGTGTATCCCAGATGCATGGGTTGAACTCCTGGAGTGATGCCATTTTTGCAACAGATAAATGCAATCCTTGGATGCAGCAGGAGAGATATTGTCATGGAGAGAGTTGCTGCTGCACAAAACTGTGGTTTAGACCAGATGCCAAAACTGGCTGATGATGCTACCATATGCTGCAACATTTAACTTATAGAGTAAGACTTTTCTGGACTGGAAAATAAGCAGGGAATTTTGGAGAACATGAAAATTCTCATTTTGCAAAGGAAGATCAATAAGTGAGATACAGTATTTTATACATATAAGGTGATACATGTAAAGATAAGGTCTATCTGAGTGATCAGGAGGATTTGTTTAATTTTGAATTATTTTACCTTGACCATAGGTGCCTGAAATATGAGACTGGAGTTTTCCCAGAAGAGGTTGCAATCAGTTTCTGACCTCCCAATAAGAACTCTATTAAGCCTGAAGTCCATGTTCTTATGAGCAGAGATTAAACATATGGGCTTATTTGGCTTAACAGTAGTTGTAGGCTGTGAGAGGAAACAAATGCTGTTTGTCAGGACAAGAATGGACAAGATGGAAAGAGGAATGACAACCCACAGCTGTTACTTAATCACTGAGATCAAAGGAGGTTTCCAACAGGAATGCAGTAGCAAAAAGCTGACTGGTCTCATGATTACGGCTCTGTGAGAAGATATATCTACAATGGCAACAGTAAAAAACCTAGAACTTATGGGGACAATGGAAACAAAAGGTTGAATTTCAGATTTGAGCACCCTTCCAAGGGTCCAAAAGTGAGCGCACCTGTGAAGTCAGGGATGCTTTTTCCAAACTGTGTAGTCAACAAGACCAAATTTAATGGCTCTGTTTACTCCATTGGCTTCAGTGCAGCTTTGATGATCTCCATGGATAGAGGATTTAATCACAGTAAAATCTGTGCTTTTATGTAATATATGCCTGTTTTTCAGTATAGGATGTATTTTTTCCCCTGCTAAGGCATTGAACAAAAGACCTAGGCCTTCAGCTACTGCAGTCATCATTCATCTGTTTTGAACTTGCAAAGATGACAGTAACTGTGTTTAGGCAAATATTATTATAAAAAGTCACAACAGTTTCATACAAACCAATGCTGTTTCCAAATGAGGAAACAGAAACTCTCAAGCACACTGTAAAACATATGATTTAGCAGGAATAGATCAAAAATATTATGAAAACTTATGAATATGCCAATATTTTCCACCATTAAAATGAATTTACTGCACTTAGCTCTTTGACAAACCTAATTATCCTAACTGTCACTGTGCTTAAGCTATCTCATCAGGTTTTGGAAGATTTTATCACAGAATTGTAACAATATGCATGTGAATTATGAACAAAAGCTGGTATTTTCACACAAAAAAAAATTACCACAGAGCCTACTGAGAGCAAGCAACATTAAGTTACAGACTATCGCATTACATGGATGACTGTATTCATATAAATGTACACTAGCACATCATACAAGAACTGAACCAAACCAGACATATTTTCTTTGGAAGAAAGCAAGTGCAAGTTTAACGTGCAACACTCTGGTGCAAAATTAAAAACGTGTGTTTCAGTAACATCATTTCCATATGGAGCTGTGCATTTGTACCCGGTGCTGCACATCAATCCCTACTAAACTTGAGGGACAACATCCTCAGCTAGGATTTTAAGGCCTGGTTTGGTGAGCTGTGACCATCCTGGAAGGAGGCAGCAGTCAGCTGGCTGCCCACCACACGGCTGAGGCAGGCAGAGTTATGAAAGCAAAGGGAAGGAAAGGTCATGCAATAATACATATTGTGACTGCCAGGCAAATATTACATTATAACTGCTTTCTGCTGGGATGTCTCTTATTAAAAAAAAAAAACCTCAGAAAAAGAGAAATAAAATGATTTCAGCTGAGGCTTTATTTGCTTTCATTTTGCTGGTGAAAGGGCATATAAGTTTTTATTTCCCTATTCATATTTCTTCCCGTTGTCTAGCCTGCATGAAATCAAGAAGGGATAATTCTGGAAGTATGATTACTCACTGTGAACTAAACATGAAAAAATCAGTTAATAAAATCTCTAGAAAAAGTGTGGTAAAGTGTGGTTGGTTTTTTTTGGTTTTTTGTTTTTTTTTTTTTTTTAGGAAAATCTTTGCCAAAACCAAAGTATTCTAAAATTCAGGACAGGACCTGACCTGAAATCGATAGTCTGGAAGGCTTCAGTCTTTGGGGCACTTCTACCTGCTTCAGCCAAAGCCTAGCAGTGCACAACACCTGAGGCTACATACCACATACATACCACATCTTAGAGACTGAATATACTTCTCTGTAGTGAACATGTAAATATGTGAATCTCTGACACCTCAGTCTTTTCCCCAAGACAAGGCACTTCTTTTCAAGAGAAATGCCAAAAATTCTGAACCCTAAAAAACTAAAAAAACCACCTCAAATACTAAAAAGAGGCTTTCATTTTGGCAACCAAGGAAACTGTATTTTTGTAAATGGTTGAAGGCCACTATTTATTTTTTTGCAGCCACATCCTTTGCTTTAAGAACTCCTTCTTCTCAAGGCAAATCCTGGATAAAAAGCTGCTGTTGCAATAGTGGCTGAAGGCAGAAATACATAGGTTTCTCTTCTTTTCCATCAATCAACAAGGCACAACTGAGGCTCCAAGCAACCCTCCCTGACACAAGCTCGGCAGCATGCATTGCTGCTGTTTCCAGTTCCTGGACTCTCCTTCTGGAGAGGGCTAAGCCACCTCAGACAGACCCTGAAGAGAGCAGTGGGATGCTGTAGAGCATCTGCTTAGTGATACCTCATTTTTGCAACAAGGGTGTGCAAACCCTTTTTGTAGAGTGGTGTATTTTCCAGCCTCAGAAAGTGTAACCCAGCATAGCCTCAGCACTTTTTACCCAAATTTGATGCTGGGTTTATTCCAGTGTGTCCATGTTACATCTCACAGCACACTCTTTTTTCTAACAGTCTATTCCTCTTTATGTTGAAATCAGGTAAGAAAGCTAAATAAAAGCCAACCAGTATTTTAAATATTTATTTCTAAAATTCTATTGTAGTTGGCTGCCTTTATTTTACATGCAGAATTCTTTGGTCTGAGCAGACTTGTTTGAAACCACAGCTATACCACTAAATCACATTAAAGAGTTTTCTAAGTTAATTAAAACCTAAGTTCTTTATTTTCAAAGTGTTGGTTCCTCAAGAACAGAACAAGCCCACTAGTCTTATCAACAATATCTGCAGATAAATTCATCTACCTGTTAAACTGAATACACTACCTATTAGAATGAAGACTCAGCTATTGCTTGTTAGCCATGTTTCCCTGGACAATCCCCCAAAATTAACACAAAATGTAAGGAAACACAGCAGAGGAAAATTTATGACAGATCACAAGGATGAATGTCCATGCCAAGTTCAAAGTGACTTTCCAAATGGTTGAAATACAATGATGCTTCTGAATGGAAATGCAATGACACTCAGAAATTAATTTCTGCCTAAGTGAAATGCCTACCATATTTACTACTTTGTTTAAAGAAATAGACTTTAAAAAACTTCTGTGCTTCTGTGGCTTGAACTCCCCTTTTAAATGATTCTCAGTAGTGAGGCTCTCCATTCAAAGCAAATATCACCAGGGCTAGAAGTCGACCAGGAACTGAACCTCCTGAAACTGAATAAAACCCATGCAAACCTGAAAAAAAGGAAAGCTCTAATCTCTCACTTTACAAAACATAACCTTCCCCCTAAGTTAGAAGGGATGTAAATGATATTTTCCTGGCACAGATATTAAGAAAAGAGGATTTTTGGAACTATCTCACCACATTCTCTAACATTTTCTGGTCACTATACATTAGTAAATCTTTACTTAGCAGAATCAGCTGTTCATTCTGGTAAGGTCCCATATGTCCATGCCATTACAGAAACAGCAATCCTTTACTCTAATTATCATAAAATGTTATGAACAATAACCTCATTACCAAATATTGCACAAATCTTACTTGAATATTTCACTCTTTTGTATTTGAATGAAATTTTACACATTTAGGTTTGAAATTCAGAGTAAATCAAAATTGATAGCAGATGAAGAAACTACAGCATGCCAGATGCTGCAGCTTATTCTCAAATCTCATGTGATTAGCTCCAGTGCAAATGTAAATAACCTTAGGGGGCTATACCTGCATTGGAAGAGAAGCACAACAGGCATAAAGCTACATTCAATTTTGTTTCAGCATAAAACTTTGCATTCAGGGAGGGGCTCAGAGCTGGATTCTTGACCTCCCAACGCTTCAGACATGTTTCTTTGCAACTCTCTATTGCTATGCTGGAGACTGTGAGGAAGGGACCAGACATTTAAGAACTGGAAAGGATTTATGGCCTTCATTATTTTGCATTTATTGATCAACCCAAAAGCATGAATGCAGCTGTCATTAGACAGGATTACAGGAGGAATGACACAGAAGGTCCCCGTGGTCTCTGACACCCCCCAAAAAAGTAGTGAAGGATTCTATCTCCCTGTCCCTCCAGAAGATAACCTCCTTCCCCACGTGCAACTTAGAGCTCAGAATAATGACAAAATAAAAACTACTTTTTCTAATCAGAAGAACTGTGGACTCCCCCTGAGCGCTGCAATGGTAACAAACCAAGATCATGCTGCAGCAGCAGAACAAGAAATAGAGTCAAGAGGGCCAGTGATGAACATGGCGGCAGCCCTGCTGGAAGGGGCACATGCCCTGCTGGGTACACAGTGCTTTCCATTCAACATTTTTGATCAGTAGGATATTGTGGGGTCTTTAGGGTCTCATGTTTGAAGGGCTGCCAGGCTCTTTTCATCACTTCTGGCTGCAGATGAGAATTTTTTAGGGGCTGTGTCAGAGGTCATTTTAGCTGGTCTTTAAGGAAGGGCTATGGTGAAGGAGTTTGCTCTTGTGGTAACTGGTGAGAGGTCCAACAGGGAAGCCTAATGACCAACATTATTTTTCTGGTGTAATTCCTTCTTATATGTCCAAAGTTGCATGGAAGGATTTCAGCAAAAGGCCCTTGCCAAATTTAGAACGCACTGGACACAGCTCTGAAACAAAACTCAGCTCTCCAAGGTAGATTGTTAGTGTTTGAAAGCAATAGCCTAGTGAATTACTTCTTTTCTTTTGCTTAGCTGTGTCTTACCATATTAAATAATTTAATTTTCTTTGCCTAGATCACAGACATCAGCTCTGTGATTTTAAGCATATCAATCAAATTGAAAACTGACAGAAAGCTATGAACTGGTCCATGGCTTTTCATCATTTAGATCTGTATTTCATGCAGAAAGCAAACAATTCTAAGAAACAATAAAGAGAAAAGGTCACGGAAGATAAAGTCCAGGAAGAACGGTAAGTAAAATTGTAATATAGTAAGGGATGAGTAATTTACTCTGAAGAGCCACATGCCCATTCTGTGTCACACCATATCGAGTACATCAAACCTGAAGAGTGACAGCATTTCATGAACCTTTGTTTTCAACACATTAAAGGCTTTCTGGGGAAGACAGTGTCATCTGAGTTACAGATCTAAATCCAGCCACCTCTGGAGTTTGTTTTTTGGGGAATCTGGCACAGGCTGGAGCATGGGGAGCTGTGCAGCCCAGGGCTATGTCTTGCACATCTATCTGGTAGTGGGGACATGGGAGTAGAGGCCACCCTGCCAGTGCCAGGCTGCTGCCCATCACCTCCAAAGCCTGAGGTGTGATGTGAGCCACAGAGCACAGGTGCACCATGGAACAATCCCAATGTGTGATCCTGAGCTCAGATTACTGGGTTACCTGCAACAGACCTTCGAAAGACCTGCAAAATAGACTTGCTTTGCTGGTTATTTCAATTTCTACTTACCAACCAGTTCTCTCGCAGCAATGTTAACCCAATTATATAATTCTTCTGCTTATCTCATCCAATAGTTTGGACAGTACCCTTGTTATGTTATTTAAACAGTTATTTCTTCAGTATCACTAAGATGCAACTATAAAAATCTTTTGTGCATTCCTGAAACACATGCACAAAGATCTGCTCAGACATAACTGCTTCAGTCTGCTGCTTCCTTAGGATTAGCAGAGATGGGGAAAATGCAAGTCTGGAAAGGAAAAAGGTCTGTACCTGACTAAATAGGGGATCCTTTGCAGACCCCTACTCTGAAATTAAGCTTAGGAAAGTGGCAGCTGGAACACCTCCATTGAGGTGTCACACTAGTGACAACACAGCACAGGAGCCATCCTACAGTCTCTCATGGAAACAATTGCAAAAACATGTAGGGCTGGAAATGGTTATTTTATATTCCAGTGACATACTGGATGTTATCCTTGCTTCAAATTTCCGTGACCACACAGATATTTAAAAGCAAAGTATATCAGATTTTGTCTTTGAGTTGATTTCTCTACATGTTACCAGATTTTTCTTTACACTATCTGATTAGAGAATTCAAAGCTTTCTAGAGATTGAAGCTTTTAATTTTATTTGTGGATTTATTAGTTCAATTTTTGACAGGTTTGCCCTTCTAGACAACCATACATTCAAAATTATTGCAAGGGCTTATGCTTTCACAGAAAACCATATGAATCCTTCAAAATAGTGAGATAACCTCTGATTTGTTAAGAGTATTTTGACTGAAACTATGTTGTGCAGCAAAAAAACCCTGGCTTTGGTTCATCTGTTTGATTTACCAGTAGGCATGTGAACAGCAGAATACTTAATTTACAAAATAAATATACCAAATCTGGGTGTAGAGTAAGTGGTACTACCCTACTGCACCATTTGGAGGATGAGAGTTGTGGAAAGCACCCAGCACAAAGGGAAACCATCAGTCCCTTCACAGGAAGAAAAGATGCTGGCAGACGCTGGCGTGTGCATCCCATACCAGCATCTGCAGGGCAGGAGCAAGGCAGGAACCCCCCTCAGCTCCTGCACGTGGTGGTGGTCGTACCCCTGTAAACCTGAAGAAGAAGCAGCCAGTGAGAGGTGAAAGACCCTCTCTGAGGAGAAGGTGTCTGCACCAAGCAATTCTCAGTCCTCACCAGGCAGGGAGCTATGGTACCTGTGGTATTTTGCTTGCTTGTTGATCCTCCCTACTCTGGATTTCCAATGAAAAACAAAATCAGAGGGAGCGTCTCAGAAGCAAAAACTAGGATTGAGATGAATAAAATATAGGATGTAAACTCTGATTACACAGATGTCCTCTTCAGGACATCTGCTACATAATTTCTTCTTCAACTCTTTCTTTAGGAAGAAGATGTCAGCCTGCTGCCTCCAACCAATAATTTTTCAGTCTATTGAATAATTTCAAATAAATTTTACAAGAAACTAACACACGACCAATCATCTCTCTCAGTGGTAGAAAAAGCTAGTTCTTAAGCTGCTTGCAGAAGAGATCTTTTTAGTCCCATGATCAAGGAAATGCAACAAGATGCTCACTCCGTGCACATCTGAATGCTCATGTAGTGCTCAGACTAAAAATATTTTAATTAAGCATTGTCTCAGATTTCAGGAAGAAAGAACTCATATTTATGAGAGACATGGAGCTGTCAAATTTCTCTTTCCTGAGCTTGTTCAATTATTCATCCTTCCAGATAGCCGTAAGCACAAAATTATTCCAGGGTGGTTGTATCTGCACAGAAACCCCTGTTCAATTTTTTATTGGCAACAATGTTCCATACCACATATTATCAAATCTTTATGGAATTTTAGACTAAATCTTGATTTTTAAATGAAGGACATACTTTTAATAGATTTTATTGCATGCCTTTTCTAGTTCCTTAGAAAAAAAATCCATCATTGTGTCACACAGAAGATATAAGAACCCCAGTGAAGCAGGCACAGTCAGATGCAAGGAAAAGGACCAATTTGCTGCCCTGATAATTAATTATACTTAGATCTACAGTTGTTAGATTTTGCTCACTAAAATATAATTCATAATTACCATATTTTATCGCAATAAATTATTATTGTTGATAATAATTACAACATATGATATTATTTTATAGACAGGAAACCACAATGGTAAAACAGAGTAACTTTAAAACACAAGAAATAAAAGATTCATATGTTTACTTCCTGACAGACAGCATGCTGAATTTCTGCTATTGCTGCTCATCAGATGGACTCAGCTGAGCAGAGTATTTGGAAAAGCACATTTCAATAGTGAAATATACTGTTTGTTAACACTTCAGGTGCTGCCCATCTTTACTATTGCAGAAGAACTTGTGTCAGAAAATTCAACAAAATCCTCACATTCAGCACTGTTCACCAAACAGTCAAATTTGACAATGTCCAGAAATCAAACTACCGCTGACTGTGTGGTTCATTCAGGCATGATCTAACATAGCTCCTGAAAAAAGCCCTGGTCACCCAGTACCTGAACCAAGGAGACACCCTGTTTCCCATAAATACCTGATCTCATTATTTCTAGCTCACGAAGTAAAACCATGCACGTCAAATCTAATGAATTGGTAAGTGTGGGGTGGTGCTGATTGCTGAAAACATTTGCCTCAATACTCACTTCTGCTAGGGTTTGGATCTTCGAGCATGGAAGTCTGTGTAAAGCTCAACTGAAAAGAAGGAGTGTGTGAAATTTAAAGTCTAGGCACTCCCTGGATTTGTGGATAGAAACAATAAAAGTGGAGGCAAAAGGCTTCAGAAAGCATTCTTCACATGCCAGCAAACAAGTGTGACAACATCATATTAACCAGTCACTCAAAGACATAAATAGTTAATGAAATAGTTAATGAAATAGTTAATGAAAAAGGAGAAAACCAGATTCATCACAAGTCCCAAAATATCCACAGTTGCTAACATTTCAGGGGATCAGTTAGGGATCTTGAGAGATTTGAGGAGTCTTGATTCACTCATGCTATCAGGGCCACAGAAATGGAGCCACCAAACTGAAACAATAACTGATAAATTTTTATGTAGCCTATATAAGAGGGATCAGTGTCAGTCAATCTTATTTTATGACAACTCTTTGGCATGTCAGGAATCTCCCCCCAAAAGGACAGAAATTCTCTTACCATTTTTTCAAATCACAGGCATGGGGCTTCTGGTAAGTTTCCATACAACTTAATGAAAAAAATGCAATTTTGCAAACAGTTGTTCTGCTGAGAAGCTGCTAACTTTGTCAGTCTAGTATTATGTAATTGGAGGTGTAAAATTGCATAAGGCTATAATAATACCCCTAAGTAATTTTTTGGCAATTGTCTTTCTTTTCACAGGTTCCCTTGTAATTTACTCCTGAAATCAATGTCTCTTTATTCTTTACCACCATTACTGATGCATGAACAGCAAGACACAAGGAGACAAGCCTGTCCTTGCTTAGTCCTAGAGGCAAAGCCAGCATATGAAACAGAAAAATACAGTCTGGGAGGTCTGGATAAAAGGGTTTTCTTAGGCTTCAGTAGATCTTTTTGGGGATAAAGCAGTGGCTTCTACAAAGGTGTTTCTATTCTAATGTAATATTTAACCAGATGCCTTTCACTCCTTAGTGAAATATGCAATGTGTGTCCACCCTAGTATCACTTTATCAAGGCTGCACAGTTTGCAGGAAGGGCAGCAGTTACCTGGTAGCAGTCCTGCAGCATCAGTGAACAATCCTCCTCTATCTTTCCATGCACAGCTGGGTGGTTTCCTACTTCGGTATTTCCTCTCGGGCAATTCCTGATACCTCCTCAGTCTTCATCAGTTCTTCTTGACTCCTTCTGTAGTACCCAGCTGCCAATCTTTTACTGTTTCTACACAGTATGTGAAGATCTCAGGATACTTTAGAAGCTTCTCCAACTCAGAAGCCTTCGGAGTCCTGCCAAGCTCATGTAGCAACATGTACTTTTTGGAGATGCAGAGTGTACAGTGTGTCCCATAGGAACAGGTACTTAAGGGCCCTATCCCTGCATTACAGTTTGCAAAATACATGCAATAAAAATTATTTTAATGAAAGGAGGATTAGCAGTTTAAGGTCTGAGATAAATGCAGTCTTTTTCCTCTGTTTGCGCTTATTAATTGCTAACGTTGTGCTGGGTAACATACAGAAGAGCAATGTGTGGTTTCCTATGCTACTTCCCCTTGAAAGGAGATGGCCAGGCCATCACCAAACAATGCCTCAAGAATCAGTGAATCAGGCAGACAGACCCAGCCTTTGAGCTGGGTGGTCAGCACTCTCTTCACACAGTATTTTCAACAATCCATCTTACAAATGAAGGTGCAGGAAAATTGCTCATATCCCTAAGACAAAATGGGAAAACGTCAAATCTCAGTCAGTTCTCAGACAGCAATTCTAATTTCCCTGCAACTGTCAGATTCTTGGACTAAGTATCAGCTACTGACTCAAACACAGCATCATTTGGCATTGTATTTGTGGTGTGCTAAGAGTTAAAACAAGTGCTAATTAGTCACTTTCATTGTTACTTCCAAATATTTTCCAAAATTCATACTGAAGTGATGTGTTTCCCAAACAAGAGAAGGACAGCTTACTTTGATGAGAGCATAATATAAAACAGTAACAATTTGGCAAATATGACTTTTTTGCTGACTTTTTGCTGCACTGGACATTAGCTGTAATACAGTAAATCTGCTTGGTACATTTCCTCTATTAGTGATAATAGCAAATACAATACCCTCATTTCCTCATTGCTGATGGCAGCATTGCTAGGCTTTTTTGACTGTAACTCTTCTTCAATATATGTGCTGCAAGAGAGACCTTGTACTCAGCTGAAAACAGATTTCAAAAAAATTTTTTGAAAAAATAATTCTGAATCAAGGTACTGATAAATCAGGTTAGTGATAATAAGTCCCAATCTGTTACCCTCTCCACAATTTAAGTGGAGTGGAAAAAATAGTTTAAAATCTGTTTTCAACAAACATGAAAAGCAATCAAATATAAGCTTGCAAAATAATGAACCTACTCATTAAGAATGCCTTCACCCTCTAAGCAGATTATGCTGTGTATGGAACCATTACTGATCACTGCTTCAGAGATAGCACATTTGAAACACAAATGCAATTCTCTCCCAGGCAGGGGCAGCACTTCAATCGGTTTCTTACATAATTTGACAGTTTAATTACTTGCTTATTTGTTCTTAAGAGCAGTGTCACAGAACTCTTTCCCAGGGCACTGATGAAGCCCCTGTTAAAATGCTGTCACCAAATGGAAGAAAAGGCCAAGACAATTTCCCAGATTCCACAGAGTCATCTCTGTATATGATGTGTTAAATCACCCCTCTCCGAAAGGATTCACCTTCAAGCCTCACAAATCTTGAAGAAAGAAACATTTTGTGCCAAGACTAGACCAAATAGAAATTATTTAATAAAAATCCAACAACAATGCCATATGATGGACAGATGCTGTTATTTCTTACTACAAGTCATTAAGTTGTATGCCATGCCTATGGCAATACTTCCAGTTCAGGGATGAATGGATGTAATTGACCTGAAAAACACATCCTGATACCCATCCAACCATCAGTCCTTGCCTGCCTTCACTGTATATAAGATACAATGCAAGCAAATAATAGATTCTCTCCTTATTTAATTCCTCCTCTGTGTCTGACACTCTGCATTGATATACAGTGTTCATTGTGCATGTGAGGCATGTTTTATTATGGAAGCACTTTTTAGAAATATTGCTAGAACCTCTTTCTTCTGCAGTCTAATACTACCACTATTAAAGTAGTGTTTACACTATTTCAAGAGGCTACAAGCCTGTAAAAAGAGGAATGGTGAAAATGGACCACACTCTACAGTACAGCATCATAATCCTTAGCAAATTCCTTGTCTTATAGTATCAAGCATTGGTACTTAGCAACAACCACATAGTTAAAGACACACTAAATCTGGCCTAAACCTGCAAGCTTATGAAATTCCACTTTCAAGCAAACATACAGAAAACTTGACAGAATAATTTTCCATTTGCCCTTCTTTCCCCATTAGAAAAGCAGAGGTTGGTGGGTAGTCAGAACAGTGGCTGTTTCTTAACTTCCTCTTTATGGATGCAAACACTTATGTCAGGAACAGACTCAGAAAGCCACTCTCTACTGCCGGAGGGAGGTTGGAAAACACTCAGGATTCATCAGTGAATGGGGAGAAATCTGAAGGTACAAATGCCTCTTCTATTGAAACGAAAATCCTTTGCAAAATCTTCTAAAGAGAGGAAGTCCATGTTCTTCAATATCTTCAATCAAGCATAGGATTTTTCCCTACATAGAGTATTCCCATGTTTTGCTACTATTGTAGACAAGTCTTTATCTTCTGTTGTAATACCTAGGCATCTCTGTCCATTCTCTTCTGTGAATTTTGATTTCACTTTCTACAGAACTGAGCTCCGGGTTTCTTCCCAATTCATATCCTTTTTGTATGATGTGCCTTTTTAGGGTTTGCTAAGTATATATTGATAATTCCCCTTGTTCAAAATTTCAGAAACCTTGTAGCTGGTGGCTAAAACTAAAATACATTCATTATCTCTATCTCCAGCAAGAACTAACGGAATGACTCTATAGAAAAAAAAGGAAACCTCTGCATAACATTTATCTCTTGTATACTTTTCTTTGAATGCCAAACCCTCCAAATATCTAAATCAATTATCTTGATTCTTATCTTGTCTTTAGAAGTCTGAATAGCTCATTTGGCCTAAGCTCTAATTGTCAGACACATCAATGCCTCAGAGTTTGCATATGTGCTTGCAAGCTGCATATTCATAAGTAGGTTCTTACCTACTAACATACAGTTCATTATTGGATAGATCAAAATTCTCTAAAATTAATAGAAACCTTTAATCTAGATTTTCTTTCTCAAACCTGCAAGTTGCTCAAGTGCCCTCAGGCTTTGCCACCATACCTGACAGTTCAGAATGCTCCCCGTGAATTTAAGATGACAAGGAACTGAATAGAAGGGCAGATCTTTAATGAAGCTTGAAGCAGTAGAAAATCTAAATTAAAAAATAGAAGCTGAGGGAGTCCCATATAAAACTTCAGGAAAATGTTCCTATCTAGACAAGATAATGGGCAATATAAGAAAAGAAATTATTGTAAAAATTGATGGGAATTTAATTTAGAGACTGATGGATGAGTTCAAAACTACACATAGTACGCAGGCTAGTAACTACCCTAAATACAAAAACTAAACTGTTACAATTAATTTCAAATTTAAATATATTGAAAAGAGTACTTTAACCCCCAAGCAGAAAGTTATCCCTTTGACACTAATGCAGAGTAGTTAAGAAAGAACAGCATTTATTTTTGGTGACAAATACACTTAAAATACACATTTAAAAAAAAAAATCAGTGTAATTTCATAAAGTTTGACCATTTGAAAAATAGATGTGTTTTTTTCTCTTAAAGAAGTATGCAATATTTGTTTTGTGACAAATCTTTTGAGGGCTACCTGGATTCCAAAACATCAATAACTCATTCTGCAAGATACCCAGAAGATCTGGCCTCAGGACATCTGCATGCAGAAATTTATTCATTACAAAAAAAAAAAAAAAAAAAAAAAAAAANNAAAAAAAAAAAAAAAAAAAAAAAAAGAAAAACTGCTACTAAAGTAAGTAGGCAAGAAGACCACACAGCATGCAACTCATTCCGTGAGAGGAGAGAAATGGCAACAGTGTGCCAAGAAAGACTGCCCTCAAATGCCTCCTCTTTAGGCATGAAACTCATTCATGGAATCATGAGATTCCCTCTTATCTCCCTGTGCTGTCAGATAGCAACAAAACCTCTCTACATGCTTTGAACAGCACAGCAGAAGAGCTAAAGGGATGAACATTGGTTTGACCTAGTTTTGTACAAGCCTTTTATGAATGAAGCTTTCTCCCAGCTTGAAGAACAATGAAAGAATAATGAAACAGGCAAAAATGCAGAAGAGAGGAAAAAAATGTAATGTGTTCCTGCTAAGGGCAAATACAGTCACCAGCTGGGAACTCCAGATCAGACGTAAACAGCAGAAAGGAAAATAATGAAAAAAAGGCAAAATGAATGTGGAGGTCTACAAAACAGTACTGTTTTTTAATTTTTTCTGATCTTGGGATGACAGATGTCGGATATATTTATGATGGTTTGCGACATGAAGATTCAGATTAATCTGTGTGCTACTCTGGTTGCTTGATTAATTCTTGGTAAGCCAGTTAGAGCTGGGCTTACAGGTATTCAGGTATTACAAAAACCAGACAGACCTAGAAGCTTTATCGATTAATCTGCTATTTAGTCCATTTGCTTTAACAATTTCAAAAGGAATTTAATAAAAAATGCTTATGTGCTTTTAAAATTCCACTCTACACTTCTCATTAAATTCTTTAGAAGTGTCTCATAAAAACCTTTGCTACATGAAGACATAATATCTCCTCATGTTAATGATCCACTGTAAGGACAGGTCCATGACTATAGCAACAGCCCTGAACAGGGCCCATATAAAACATTTAGTTCAATAGAGGTCAGCAACAGGAAGGCTGGATGCTGCTTTTTCAAAGAGCAATTTAAAAAATCACTTAGGACAAAAAGCCTTTGTGGTGCCAGAAGGGTATTCACTGCCATTGCCTCTTGTACAAACTGTACAAATATTTGGTTTTAAGAATGATCTATGGATACGTTTCCTTTTATTTTGAAAAGACTACTCTGCTGCAGCAGCATTTTCCAGTTTCTAACAGTAACTCCTGTCCTGCTCACAAGCACCATTCTGTCAGGTTTATAGCCCCAATCTATCAGAGTACTTCAGCAGGGCTGCAAAGATCCCAACCTGGGAACTGCCAGTTCCACAGCTTTTCCAGCTTTGGTTTAGATGTTAGGTGTCAGCTGTAAGAGTAGAAGTCAATACAGTTCATCCTAGTTAGGGATCTAGTACAAGGAACCATAGAAATCCTAATTATTGCTTACATAAAAGTCAGTTTTTCAGTTTTCATATGTCACTGTTCCACTGATTTTAGCCAAGCTATTACAACTTACAGAAGCTGAAGATTTCTGTCTTGTTTCTAGCTTTAAAATAAAGAGCTTAAACACCTTCTGAAATATGTTTCAGCAAAACTTAATCATAATGTTTTTGTAAAAAAATGTTAAATAATGTAGAGCCATCTTAACTGGGGCACTTCAACTGAAAGAAAAAATTAGTAATAAAATAGCAATCTGAGTCAATTTTAAAAGTTTATCCAAATGCATTATGATGTGCTGTAAAATACATAATTTAAATTTCTTTGGATGAGAGTGACATCATAGATATCAGATCATTCAGAAAGGACCATGAAGTGAGCATGCATGGTCTTGCAGTATGCGCAGTTAGTGTTGTAAACACTAATTCTCACATCTTATTTTAGTATGAGCAGGCTCACCAATAGTACCAATAGGGGCATTTCACACTGAGGTATTTTGCTATCATCCCAGGTAAACATACCCAGATTGGCCCACTCCTTCTGGTGAACAGAATTACTGCTGTAACCAGTAATCTCCTCATCTTTAGATAGCTTCCACAGAGGCCAGTCATCTCCACCAGTCCATTTCTGAGGACAGCTCCTTTGACACTGAATCTCCATGGATAGCCTCTATAGCACTGGCATCACCACTAACATCCTTCAAATGAGCCCTGCAGGTTGATCTCTCTTTTCCCTTGACCAGCATGTCCCCTCTCTTCTGTACTGGAAGTGAACAGAACTAACATGTACACTGGACATTGGAGAAATTAATTTCTTAAGTATTTCCCCAGCATCTGATTGCTGGTTCGGAGAACGTCTGGTGTGGAAGAGCTAAAAGTAACTAAGCAGCACAGAAAATGTACTGAAATACTGTATGTAGACACCAGAAGCCTTCCTCAAGAATCTGTACACCTTTTTCTAAGTGATAGAATGTGAAATTGTTGTATAAAAAAGTCCAATGTTTGAAAAGCACAAAACATATAGAGGAAGAAGGTATGTTAGAAACTGCACAAGTTTCTGGCAGCAATTATTATTCTGCTCTCTCTCAACAGTACTGTCATTCTGATTGAAGTATAATTCTTCAAAGGGTCACTGATTACCTTAAAAATTATCAATATGGAATTAATTGTAGGAGGTAACTTGTGCACACTGCCTCTTTCACACACAAGTGTTGATTGAGCCACCGTGGATGAAAGATCAGGTGCTGAGCATGAGATGCCAGATAATACTCACAGAAACTGCCTCCAGGATTTGTTTGACAGCATCTGCAGCATCTCGTTCACTGTAGTACCCCTTTTCCACAATCCTACAGAAAAAAGCAACACAATTAAGCATTAAGGCGAATAA
>VZTT01053220.1:0-39470 GCA_013400855.1 Buphagus erythrorhynchus
AAAAAAAAAAGAAAAAAACCCTTCAGAAATGTCAGCATCAGTGAGACACAGAAAATTAGTGTGAAAAACACTCAGTAAAAATACTGGGATGTGACAGGAAGTAATCTATTTTTAAAACCAGCTAATTCCTCCTGAGCACACTGTGCTTGCAGAATTAGTTAGCAACATCCAGTCTTCACACAGGAGTCATGGGACAAAGCTGTACAGTTGTGCAGGACATCTGATCAGCCCATCATGGGATGCACTTGCCTGTAAAATTACTTGGGGCAAAGCCCTGTGCAAATCCAGCTCAGAGTACACGACAGCCGTGCCATTAACTCCAGTAGAAACCTGCTCACCTGAATAAAACAGGAAAGACTTGCTGGGGAATTTCTCTCAGTGCAGTGAGCAGTAATAGGTACAAAGCACACAGCCTGCAGTTATTCACTCTGGAAATTTATTTTTATTGGGAGCTATTTACAGGGGTAGCTGCAGCTGCACATTTGTGGATGCTCGGGCCAGCCTGGACCATGGAGTGTGATCCCAAGGGCCACCAAGTCATACTGGCACCTCTCCCTGGGGTTTGCTACTGCAGGCTGTGGTCTTGTCCTCTGTGTGGGCTTATACTTGCACCCAAATCTGCCACTAACCTCAGGGATAAACCTGGCTGCCAAGGAAAATCCACTCAATTGGATGGAGGGCACACCATGGACCCCATCACCCATGAAGCCTAAGCATCAATCCCATGCATGACCATTAAAATTCCCAGCTGGTTGGAAGGAAAGCAGACATTGGTTGGCATGCAGGGGAGTTAAGGGCAGGGAGGAGGCACCACTCCCATGTTTCTGCAGGTCACACCTGGTTTGGGTATGGGCCACCAAAGCATGGGGACCCACAACCATAGCAGTTCAGTGGCACCACGCCAAGCCCCCTCACAACTTGTCCCCTCTCTGTCCCAAGCACATGAACCTGGCTCCCCAAAATTTCTGCAAGGAAAACTCAAGGACCACACCTGAAATTATATAGGAAAAGTAGTGTCACCTGAGGCTTTCCCAAGCCCCATCCTCAAGTCTTTTCACTGAAGGCTTCCTTGGGTTTTTTTTCCAAGCGCTCATTTATATTACATTTAATAAGATAGGCATGTCACATTTTGTTTATAGAAGTTTACTCTTCAAGTCAGTAGGGAAAATAAAAATCTATCGACTGTGGGTTTTAAACAATGGGAACACAGATTTTTTTTTATTAGCACTTCATTTCAGTGCAGACAGAAACATCTCTGACTATCACTGTTGTTTACTGTTAAAGGCACAGCTCCTACCCCCTTTCCACACATAGAATATTCCCATGGCAATCAATGGAAGTTTAGCATAAAGAGCAAAATATACTCCATCATGTTGTCTCTCTATATAGTAAATGCTAATTTCTTGCCAACTACAAACTTGAAAATTTCTTTCAGTACATTGCAATACAAACCTATTCTCAGTGTGTAATTTAGATTTTCAGGATGTGTACATTCCCAGAGGAGAGTCATTTGTGTGTGTGTGTGTGTGTGTGTGAGCACATGTATAGAGGAAATGAAATGTTAATGATTTCTCCATCTCCATTTCTTTACTTTTTAGCTTTTCCTATGAGTTTTCTGCTGCCCTTCAGAGTGCTAATTGTGCCTGTAAAAGTCCAGGAAATTTGTGTCATAAATAGTTTCTGCTTATTATAGCCAATGAAACACATACTGAGACAAATATATGAGACTGAATCAGAAGTTATTTCACTGAAGTCAGTGGGGTTACTCTGCATTTTTATTTCGATTTGGCAAAGCATGTGGTCTAAAGTTGGTCTTGGAGATGGGAATAAAATTAAGCACATACATACATTCTTGTCTGGGTCTTCTTTTAAAAATTAGTTCCATACAGGGAGCAGATTTTAACTAAATATATTGAATATAGCTTCCTTCTGATTTTCATCTCTATAGATAATAGCTTGTATTAGGAAATGTGTGCCATAAATATCACACTTTTGCCAGAGAGTGGGAAAATATGAAATAGTGATGCTGCTTTTGAATCAGTAGTAGTGCTGATTTTGATGGCCAGGTTACTGCCATCTGGTTATTAATTTTTCTGGTATGTTGGAAAATAATTTGCTTTTCTGTGTTAACTAATTAATTTTTTATTCAGGAACAACAACAAATGCTTTGGATTCTCAGGAGTTCAGAAGTATTACTGTTTCTTTGACTGTTCCTCAGTTTTCAGGGTGTGTCACTCTCTGGTGGGTCTATTCAGCTCTTAAAACTAAGTTGCTTTTTTTTTATGTGGTACAGAGCTGTGTGCATGTGTGTTTTTAAACAAGGGCACCTGCATGAAAAATGTCTATCCTCATTAGATCCATTTTCTCAATTAAATTCAACTTTCTATGTCCAAAAGGCATAAATCTGGGTATCGATTTAGCCATAAAATAATGAAACTCCCAGCAGTCTTCTAAACCCATTTTACTTGGATGAGCGTATAAGCTTTTAAAATATCGAGTTATTCCAGTATTTAATACACATAACTGCTTCCAGAGGTCTGGAGGCAATAAGGCATATCTTCCCCACTCCATTTGAAGTGCTGCAGTGACAGCCAGCCAGTCCCTCACTACTGGTTTTAAGGCTTTTGACAATTTTACTCAGTGTGAGTTTGATACTTTCTCAACAGGGGCTATATCCCCCGAAGCCAAAATCAATACCCTATCAAATCAAATCTCTATAAAATACCAATGGGCTCTTGGTGGTTTGCTCCCATAAACACAATCCAGCTTAGCTCTACACTTTCAAAACAGGCTGATTCTACTTTTTGTGGCCTCTTCCAAAAAGTTAACTGTATCAGCAACAGGCACTTCCAAAAGCTTCTTTCTATGCAACAAATAATGACCTGTTCCTTGTAAAGTAAAGAATTAAAACCAATTCCACTCACTTGTATTCAGGGATAACTCTGTGTCTGGGTTTGCTTTTTTCCAGATGGGACAGAACTTTGCTCCTCCAGTGCCTCCTTTACCTGGTTCCAAGGACATCCACAGCTGAGCAAGTGTAACCTCTGTGGGGATAGCAGGAGCCTGGTAAAGCATCTAAATTCCTTGTAGTCTCTTTTCAGGTTAAACTGAATTTCACAGTGCATATATAAAATGTTGCTAAACAAGCTGTAAAGGTACATTGGCCTCTTGCTCAGCCTTATCTATGCTCAGGGCATTTTGAAAATTTAGAAGGAATAGTAGATTGAAGCAAATATTTTTGAATGTGGCTTTGTTTTATTTGAATCTTTTCCACTCCTCACACTCATGTTGAGGTTGCTGCTTGATAAAGCAAAATCTCACAGAGATGAGCATTTTATGAGCAAAGGAACCTTCTCTTCTACTGCAAGTGTAGCAGTGCAAGGAGTAACTTACCTTGCTAAATGAAAGCAAATTCCCATGCAGTGTTTTTCCCCAGCTGACAGAGTTTAGCAAACAAACCTGCCCTGAATAATGTAACAAATATTCCTCTAATAACTAGGAGCAGCATTTCAAATTCAGTGGGGTTGGAAGGTGTTTGCTCTGCTGCTGCAAGTTGTGGTCTTTTTGCTTTCCTCGCCTTTAGCACCACGAGCTCAGTTCACTGCCATATCATTCCAGGATTTGCACTGATACTCAACTGGGGCAAAGCACCTGTGCTGGAGGTTTTCAAGTTATTTGAAAAGTGTTGAACTCTCGAGTTTCACTGAAGTTGCACACACCAAAACCTGAAACAACATAGTGATGAATTAACCTCCAAATACAAGTGTTTTGATTATTAATGAACATGGAATACACTTATTCCTAGAAGTTCCTTGTATACCACCTTGAGTCCTGCTCCGCAGCAAGATTGGCTTCTAAATATAGTCTTGAGGTCAGCATGTAAAAACTGTAAAGTGTGGCCACATTTCAAATGTGGTTGTATATCATAAATCAAAATTAATGCCAACAACTTTCATTCAAATTAGTGTCTTTTGGCTCTGCTTCTCCTCTCTTCTCTCTGATGAATGCTTTTCACACAAATATAGAGAGGTAGTTGTTTTCTTTTTTTTCATCTGAATGGCATTTACATAGTTCCCTTACAGTGAACATCACAGGAACTTATTTATGTGTTGATCTCGTGTCCTCCAAAAAACAGTTCCCTAATGCAGCATTATTCCAAACGGGTTCTTATATTCTTGACTCTGTTCTGCAGAATTAATAAACACGTTTTCTTTTATGTTAACAATAAAAAATTCAGAGCAGTTGTTCAGATCGACTGATATTTTCTGGAATATTTTCTTCCACTATTAATTCCATCTCTGCAGCTAGCAAGGACGATGGCCAGATTTGGAGGGCTGAACAGCTGCCAAGCAGGACCACAACCTTTGTTTCATGCTACCTCTTGTTTTGACCCCTGCTTTCTGGTCACTGGAGAGATGATTGACTAAGTGCACAGCAAAGTCCATTTTTAGTGCGGTGGACTGGAGCACGGCATGACAAACTGTGATGTCTGAGTTTTGTGTTACACCATCTGGCCTGCCACTTCCAGAGCCTCACATCAGAGTCCTGATGATGTATGTTTAAGCCTGGCACTATCATTTATCTCAAATCTTGTGTTTAAACAGATGCAAGCTGAATATAACAGGAAAGGAGACCTTGGTGCAGGAGTTGCTGAAGAAAGCGATGCTGTTGAGCTGTCTACAGACTCCAAGATTAAGTGTAAAATCTGACAGGGAGGATATGTATTAAAAAATATGTGTTGACAGAATGATTTAGCTAATATTTTAAAGGCAAAACATCAACTGAATTTCCATATCACTTGTAATATTAGTGAACAAGGTACTACAAAGCAGGCTATCCCCTTCTGTCACCAGAATCTCATTCGCAACTTTATTTTACAGATCAAGAATGTTTTAATAAAAGGAAGCTCTGGGCCTGATTTTCAGCTGTTGTACATCAACCCAGCTACACTGATAGCACCAGAGTAGCCACATTAATGAAGTGATACAATTTACAGTAGCTGAAATCTGTTCTCTAGTTCTGATACAAGTCCTTATACACAGCCATAGCCTGCTGCATTTCCAGGAATAAAAGACCTCAATGATCAAAATGAGCCCTTGAAATACTGTGGGTGGGAATGCATGGCCTGGCCCAGATGTGTTCATCAACCCAGGAAGAGGAGACAAAAGGAGAGGGGTCTGCCCTCTGCCATGAGACCAGGTGGTGATGCTGGGCTCCTGCTGTCCCAATTGGGCTCAGCTCTTTTTTTAACTTCATCCTGCATTAAAACTATAGAATCACAGAACGTTTTGGTTTGGAAGAGACCCTAAAGACCATCTCATTTACTTCTGCTGGATCTAGCTTACATGAATCAGCAAATTCAATGGAGGAAAGACATTTCACACCAGCTTTGGGTTCAACCTGTGAAGCCTACACAAAGTTCAACAAGCTGTAGAAATTCAGCTAATGACACCACTTAAATTAGCAGTTCAGGTCTGCACTCCTAATCCACAGAATGAGGAAGGCACAACCAGATGGGAGTGCAGCCCATTTTAAGATCTGAAACATTAATTGAGAGATGAGAACCTCAATTCTCTGACAGCAAGAAAAGTGCTGAGCAACTACATTGTGACTTGGACAGCCGTACCCCAACATGCAAAAGAGAAAATATCTCAGGGCAAACAAGCTAATTGATGCAGGCAGATTGAAACTCTGGGGGAGAAACTGATTGCTGGATGGGGAAGAAAACATGATGAACTGAATTAAAAAATAGGTAAGAGATGTGAACAGTTTGGGAAGACTGAACTGTGCAAAACCTGGACACTCCTCTTATTCCCCCCACGCTGCTGTAAGTGACAACAGCGTTTCCACGATGTCCATGGCACATCCTGGAAACTGGACAAGGAGCAGCCCCAGTTCCAGGGGAAGGAGTCAGCAGCCCCGAAGTGACACACACCCTGCAGCAGCTCCTGAGCAGACAATTTTCAGCCCTTATTAAAACGTTAGCACTTTATTTTGTGAATGGAGCAGTACTTTCGTTGCATGCACAATTAGCCTTTTCGTATTAGCAACTTCCTAGCAACTCTGTTTCTTAAAATAGGGACTTACAGTGCAAGCTTTTATCTTATATAATCCCTTAGAAAAAGATAGCTCAGACACCTTTTGGGGGTTTTATACATCAAACCTTCAGCTTGAGACCTGTCTTTATCAAAGGAACTAGCAGCTCTATCTAGGGTTTATGTTCTTTAGAGGAATTCCAAATTGCCTGTTTTTTATAGACTACCTACATAACAACCTCCTACAGTATTTAAATTTTTGTAATTTTCTACTCCTAATGTGATCTTCACATTTAAATGCACACAGATTATTTTACATTTATCTATTTAATATCATAGTTATGCCTTTCTTTAAATGCCTGTTATTCAACAACTTATTAATAGCGAGCTGTTTTTTTTTGAACAGGAGCCATTTAAATTTACTTAGTTTATGGTGATTTCTTGTATCTTTTCAGCCAGGAGAAAAGCCTTAATAGCCTAGAAGACTATATTTATAAAACATATTTGTCTATTTAGCCTCATATATATCATCATTATGAGAGGACTAAAGTATTTTTCCTGACTTTTCTCTATACAGATGTTACATGGTGGTGCATTAATAAATGTGTCTCCTCTGAAACAGACTTGCTGGCTATCACCAATCCATACAAAGCATTTTTTGGCATTAAAAAAGTCCCTCACAGAGTGTTTAAGCTGTCCTCAGAGACAAAGGTCACAGCCAGAGACAAAAATCACAGCAAAGCAGTGCTTACCTTGGCTGTCACATTATGGGGTCCAAGTCCCTCAGCCATCAGCTGCCAGATGTGACCCCACCCATGGTGGAATAGAGCACCCCAGGGCCTGGGCTGTGCATGGGGCTGCAGGCTGGATGTGGCTCAAAGAAACATCACCCTGTCTGGGAAGGCTATCTACCATCTCCTGGGCAGGAAAAGATAAGGCAGGAGAAGAATGTGGGGTCATTTAGCACCACACTCAGCCCTGCAACCTTCTGACTTGTGTGGATTTCATTTTGATGCACAGGTGGGCCATGGGCTGGAGCAAAGCCTTGGCATGGGCTGTAGTGATGGGCAGAAAAGGTCACAGGATTTCAAAGATGCCCTTGGCTGCTGCTCGGTGTGAGTGAAATGTCCTGGTTCTGCAGTGCCTGGAGAGGAAGAGAGGAGGGCTGGGGAGAGATGGGATCAGCTGGAGTGGTGTTTGCAGTGACCTGCACAGGACCATCAGTGGTAGCTCCAGCTGACAGTGTCACTGCTTCACCCACACTGCTGACTCCAGAGCATCTCCCAGGCAGGAGGGAGGTGACCCCCTCACTTCTGATGGGTGTCTGAGCATCGTTCCTCTGGAACAGGCTGAACAGGAGGAAATGAAAGGTTCCACAAGGATGGGAAGAGCCCAGCTCCCTGCATGCCCACCAGCTGATGGTGAGAAAGGTTTGGCTGTAGAGGTCGCTCTGAGTGCAGGCAGGGCCTTGGATCAGGAGCATCTCACCCAACCCTTTGGCTTGTCCTCCTCCCTGCAGGACCTGATCTGCTTGCAGGTCGTGCAGCTCCTGGCTCCTCCCCTGCTGTGGGTACCTAACAGAGAACCTTCAAGGAGTCCCTTTTCTCCTTTTTATTTATCCACTGAGCATACTTTGCAAGGGCTAATTTATATTTGAGCAGCAGTGTGTATGAAGGTCCACACAAGGCAGCTCAGCCACCAGAAAAGTTAATATGTGCTTTGCATTTGCTGTCTCTAATTACAGAAGGGAAGCAGTGGAGGTACAGCCATGGCTCTGCACGAGCCCATTTGCCTATTGGAGAGCTAATTAAATATGTCTCCTGTATATAAAATATATCATCTCCAGATAACAGCATACTGTTAAATTCTTCATCTTATTAAAAGCTTGCATTAATGCTTTTCCAACATAAATTTTAACAGTGGACAGGTACTATTTGAGGAGCCTGACAATAGGACTGACCTAGATTAGGCTGACAGTGCCAAAAGATATATCACCTCTAGCTGTCTGGGGGAGAAGAAGGATGAGGAATACATTCCCTATTATGGCCTAATGCTGATGTGCCAACATTATCTCCAGAAACTCAGTGCTGCTCCTCCTTCTGCTCCCTTGGGGGAGTAGGTGGCCATACCATGCTGAGGAACAATATTCTCTGCTAGCTGTCTCTTATTTCCCATCTTATAACTCAGCTGCAGGGAAATTTAATGGGGCATTGGGTAATGATTTTAAAGCCATTGATAAGTCCCTCTGTAGTTTGCAGAATTACAGGAGGAATCAGATAATTCCAGGTGGTTGGGTTTGTGCAGTGAGTTCTTGCAGGCTTTTGGGTCAGGGCCATCTGTAAAGGGGCAGGAAGAAGCTTTTCTGCACCAAGACTCAAGCCTTCACCAAAAAATTCTTTTCTGAGGTTGCTTGGACTCTAGTCAAGGGGCAGTCATGGCAGGTTTAGAGACCCAGGGTGTTTCACCACATAGGGAACATTTTTTTTCTTTTAGCATATGTGCACAGAGCTGAGCAGAGATCTTTTCAAGGCATCCTTGTGAAAAAAGGAGACAGCAAGTGGGCTTATAAAAAACCCTTTACTGTCACACAACTTCTAATGCAAAAAACAAGACTGCTGAAGAGCAGCAATATTTCTCACATGCATTACTGAATATTCAAGAGATATGAAAATAGCTTTAAGAGTCTAAGAAAATAGAAATTCCAAATATTAATAGGAACTCTGCCATTGATTTTAGCACAGAGCTTGCACTGACATTGTGAGATTGCTCTGTGTTAGACATTTGATTGACACAGTGATGGCTCATTCAAAGTGTATGCAAAGTCAGTGCAACTGTATTAGGCTTTTCTCTTGACTTTGGATTTTTTAACTTTTACCACTGACATCCCAAGGGCCACTGTATTGACAGAATAATACTTCTTTTGCAAAGCTGCTGTATGAGACACTTTCCATTTTGGGAAGGGGGAAGGGAAGTCTTTTCACTGCTGTCCATTTGTATGAAGAGCTCAAGAGACAGTGAATGAGGTGCAGCTGCAGAATCTTCAGCCCATGCAAAAATTCAGTGAAAGACAGTATGAGCCCCCTCTACAAACCAGTTCCTCTGAACGTGAGAGTTTACACACATTGTGCTGTGTGGACAGTAAGGACAAGGATCAGTTTTGGAGCCACTCCTCTTTAACAGCTGCCTGGGCTGTTTCCCAGAGCTGGCTCAAACCTCCTCAGCAGGGGAGAAGAAAACCAGCACTGTCACTTTCCAAAAGAGGACAAAACTGCTTCCCAGGACAAGAATGCCATTTGGCATGTCCCTTCCCCATGTACCAAGCCAGTTATCTGCTGAGAGGGACCCATCATTTTGCCAGTGACCACAGGGTCCCTAAGTCAATGACCAACATACCAGTGCAGGCAAAAGCAACTTACTCAGCAAGGAAAAAAATCCCATTGCCATCTGCTTGTGCTGTACAAATGAGTGAAATGTTAAAGAAAGGAAGAAAAAATGATGGGGGAAAGGCCTTTCTGGGGGAAAAGTTGTTCCTTGAGCACAAGAATAATAAAGTAAAATTTATTGTTTCTATGGATTCTGTCTGATAAAAAAAAAATCATTGCAAAGGAAAACTCAAGATTGGAAACTCAAGAAGTGGTGGGTCTTGGGATCACTTCCTCAGCAGTAGTAAATGGCTATAAATGCACTGGATCTGATACCAAACAAGAATATTTCAGGGATCTATCAAAAATGTCCTACAGAAACAGATGTTTCCACCTACTCAGAGATATGGACAAGAGTCTCAGTTACCCTAAATCTCTCTCATGCTCTTCTAAATATACACCCATCATATGCCCCTTGAAGTGTGAGAATGATGCAAGACCGTCTTCACATGTATGAAAATTTTATCCTGGATTTTTACAGGGAAAAGCATAATTTATCATTAAACTTTTTCCTAACAGTCCCAGCGGCTCTGGAAATTCACCTCCTCCTTTTGGAAGGCACATACAAAAATCTGTCTAACGCAAGGTAGAAAAATGAAAAGTAACAATGAACTATTCTAATCTGCTTGATCAGCTGGAGCACAGAAATAAAAAATGCTACCTCTTAAAAGAGTAGTTGGAATTATCTTGATTTTTACATAGAAATAAGTGACAACAACCTCCAGATAGCACCACTTCCCACCCGCATATTTAACTTTAAAGTCAAGGTTGAGTGAAAAAATATTGCTGCCTTGAAAGATAAATATATTACTTATATTAGCTATATCAGGAATATGTGCTAGAGTATAAATATTTAAATTCAGATTTGGAAACCATATATTTTGAAGAAACCTAGGCCAATAAATATTGGATTACAAATTCATATTCACAATTTTCTTTTAAAAAACCTCTTATGATTTCTGTTTCAGTAAAATGGGGTGATAATAATTTATCTGCATTGTACAAATGCTTTATTTGCACTCTAGTCTCCAGGCTAACATTTCCTAATGACTTTTAACTAGCAGAAAAAGTGGAAACATTGCCCTAAAATATTTCCATTCAAATTTCCTAGATTAAATCATATACTTTTAAAGCTCATTCTGTGATCAGGACTGTTCCTGCAGCACTCCAACCCAGCTAGTTGAGAGGCACAAAAAGGAATAGAGTTGTTTTAATAGTGCAGGGCTAGTTTGGAATAGATAAAACAGGAAGGTTGCACAGTCAGCAGCTTACAAAGCCCATTGCCAACAGAAAGATCCTCTTGAAAGGAGGATCTCTGCAAAATTTTAAAAATAAAGAGGTGGGAGGAAGAGACTATTATACATAATTAGAGCAGAAAGGGCTTGAAATGTCTTAAAATATAAGACATGTGCCAGCCTGTAAAGAACACGAGCAAGGAGGAGGCATTTCCTTTGGCCTGCTCTTTCATTCTGACCTACTGTAAAGATTACTGCATTTAGCTCCAGGGCAGCTCTTATGGGTCATTTTTACCTACAGAATTATGCCTCCATAGCCTGGGGTCTCATATGATCTGATGGTTCCTGCATTAATTACTGGAGAGCAGGTTCTTCCCTTCTTGCTCAGATAAGCGGCTGTTGGTCTCTGGTGGTGCAGGCTTTGCACCAGAGGATTTGTAGCTGTGTCATGGCAGAAGCTGGGAAATTATAAACCAGGAGAAAAAAAAAATAAAAGAAAAGACTGAAAATTAACTTTTGTAAAAGCACTAAAATTTAAGGTGAGCAAAGGATGGGTTTATAAAGTTTAGGACTGTAGTCACATGGATCGCATGGAATGAAACGCTTGAGTGGTGCTAACAGTAAAACAGTGAAGGAAGAAAATTATCTGATTGTCCCATCCTGCAAATCAACAGCTGCAATTGTTCATGCTGGGTGAGATCCCAGGGGATGAAACATCATGTCATCGAGCTTAGACTCCTGTCCCCTGGTGCTGGACCCCCATTTCAGGTCAGGAGGGAAAACACCTACAGCCAGGCTGTAGAAATCCTAGAAATGCTGAAATCCTCCCCAGCACAGTGATGGTACAAAGAACAGCACATCACTCTGGATTTCAGAAGGAGATTGCTGGGTTTAGTTGCTCTTTTTGGGTGGCTGCCCAAGAGAATTGATTGCCAGAGAGCAAAGGCTTGGGCTGACTGTGAATCAGGAGCTAATAAAATGTCCCGAAGGACAGGTGAAGGCATGCCAATTGTTTTTGAAAGTGTAGGCTTTGAAACAAGACATGACTATCAAAAAAAGAACCCCTAAAAACCAACCCAAGGAAAAAAAAGAGAAAAAAGAAACTGGTTTCTGTCATAACTAGAACATTAAAACACCTAATTTCAAGGGGAAAAAAAATAAGGGTTTTTTTTTCTGCAAAATCTGACTAGAAAACCATACAGTATTTGGGCATCCACAATGCTGATTCAAATAGGTAAGACTTTATCTTTCCTCTGGGAAAACATCATTATCTTTTACATTCCCCTCCTTTTCTTTCTAGAACTGACTGTTGTGTAACAACACTAATATACAGTTAATTACAGTTAATACTGTAACTCTTGCCCATTACTGGACCAATGTAAATGCTGTACCAAAGAAAGTGCTGTGTACATTTAGTGCCTTGATCCAAAGGGAAACACTCATGACAAAGGAATTTAAAGAAGCCTTGGGATAAATTCAGTTTCACATTACCACTCTTCCCACCAAGTTTACCTCAGCACTGATCACTCGCTGCATTCACATGGAGTGTGGCCATCATGTAAAATGAATTTTGACAATTCCTCTCTCTCTCTGGGACACAGCAGGCTGCGTTTCCAAATCCTCCCCTTCTTGGGAAGTTTTAACACTTGTTCATTAATACTTGGCTTAAAGGGCAATCTGCTGCCCACTACTGTGTGGCCAGCATTTTTAATAAATAATGCATACTGTGTAATGAGGACAATAAAGGCCAAGGTAAAAAATGTAAAACATTTTAATAGGATGTCTTGACAAAATCTTCCCATCACCTTCTCTCAATACTTTACTAATGATCTTCTAGCTTGGGGAGATTTTTTTTTCCTTAGGAAAAAGTTAATCATGTACTAATAATACACTGTTAATTGTTGAGGTAGCTAAGTTCAGATGTGTTACTCCAGCTTTTCTCACTGAGTAAATGTGTTTGTGTCACACACAAAAAGTTCAGGGAGGTGTAAGAGTTACATGTCTGGGATCCTCTGCAGCTCTGCACTGTCTGGGACAACTTCAGCCTCTCAGCACCAGGGTGCATTCCAGTTTTCAGCAGTGGAATATGGAATAATGAAGTGAAATAATAGCATTAACCAATACCTAATTAACACACCATCTATTTAATTTCTAGCTCCACCATTAGGTTACTATTAAAGTATATTTAGTTGGCCTGTGTAAAACCACATTATGGCAGCTTCTCAGATTCAGGCTATTCACAGGCCATTTGCAATGTTCATTTCTCTTCTCTTTAATGTCATAGATTTAACTTCAGGAAGGTCTAGTGCAGGTTAGTGCAGAAGATGGACGATTACAGCCTAATAGGTTTTTTTCTTGGCCCTTCCAGAGGGTGTATTAGAAACCTGCACAGATTCAGAGCAGAAAGTGTCTGTCTCCTCCTGGCCTTCCAAGCTGAGGGGGAACTGCATTTTTAGGTAAGAGGAACTGGGATTTTGGACAGAGCTGTGTGTTTCTCTGCTGGGCACTAAAGATTTTCATCTTTTTGCATACTCAGGCAGGGAAACAGAGCCAGTACCTGAAAGAAGACTCTACATCCAATGAAATGCACAATGTGTAAGGTCTGCACATTCACAGTTAAACTATTCCTTTTGCCCCAGGCCTGACTGTGGTCACAGGTACTATGGGCAGCTGTTGAGACCTTGGGGAGTCACAGTCCCATGTTCTTGCCTGCCAAGGCACCCTGCAGTGATGGTCCATATCCTCAGCTGGTAACTTTAGTAAATCACTCAAAGTACTGCCTAGCCCACAACATAAAGGACAGCTGTGATTTAGTAAGGCTGCAGAGCAGAGCTGTCTGTGTTACCTCAACCTAGAAAAGGATGAGTTTTCAACAGACCTCCTCAGGATATTTTAATTTGTGTAAGTGCATTCAAAGCATGAAAGCAGACGGACAATATGTGAATTATGAACTAATTGGGGGAAGATGGAAATGAGAAGGTAAATTTCATTTACATTATCTCCCTTTTTATGCTTGCTAAGGTCTAAGGTAAAGGCTTGGTCTCTTTCTGGTCCATAAAATATGGATTGCTATTTTCAAACTACATCAACACTGCTAATAGCCATTCCCATTAGTCAGCCGTATAATAGCATTATGATGCTATGAAATATTGACATGATAAAACAGTGTAGCCAGAGGTTACTGACAGTGCACACTCTGATATTGACAAATAAATGCTGATTTTTAATGCACTCCTTTTGCCACCTTTCTACCTGGCTGGCAGTGTATAAAAAACATTTTTCCAGATCCTTCACTCACTACTGTTAATAATGCCAGCTGATGGCAGAGGACCACTGAAATTAATGATGCTATTCCAACTGATGTTTTTCAGGGTGGGAAAAGGATTCGGGAGTTTGGTTAAAATGGGGCCAGCACTGCAGATTTTGTATCCCAGCCAATGTAGTGAGAAAAAAATCCTGTCCATGGAGGCAAAATGGGGGTGGAGATTCAAGGAACCAACAAAGGAGTTGAAAACTTGGTGGACAACATCCAATTTTTGGGAAATGTAGACACAGAGAAATGATGAAGGGAGGACAAAGTGACAGACCTGGTTGCTCCAGCAGCTCTTTCTTGGACCCACATGTCTTCTCTGGAAGGCAGCTGCCCTGTACTCTGTCTTCTTCAGCTACTCTTTGGATATCTCCTTCAGCTACCTGCAAAGTCATCTTTGTGTAAAACAAATTCAAAGACATATCCAGCTATCCCAAAGAAGTGTTCTTTTAGGAATTTCTAAATGTCAAAATCAATTATATCATCCATTCAGTGCCGAATTTTATACCCTAGATCATGTCTGCAGTATTTATTTTGTTGTGTTAATGCAAATTTCATGTAATATTTGATAATACAACATAGATGAGAGGGAGAAGCCTAGTTTCCAGAAATAATGATCACTAGTCACATACTAGAATATATTCCACAAAAATTGAGCCTGAAATTATATCTTTGATTTAAAATAAATCCTCTGTTTTGTACCATTCATTAGTGTTCTCTCCACCTCTTGTTTTTAATTATACCCAGTTTCACTGTGTTGACTCTTCCTTTGTAACCAAAACATGTCCACATAAAATTTCAGATGTGGCCATCTTTATCTTCCAGTCATTTAAGCATTGTCTCCTCACTTACAGCTTTGTGTCCCATCAGAATTTGGAATAAAGACTCTTGCTAGGCAGTGATGCTTCACTCACTGATGTTTGCAGAGCAAATGGATGCACCCAGGATCTAAGGTCCAGAGGACCTCTCTTGCATATATTTCTGCTTCCTTTATACCTGAGAGGAGCTCAGAACAGTTTTTTGTGTCTCCTGGAGGATGTGTCTGCTGGACTCACTCCCCTCCTCCCAGGACTCCACCCTCTCATTCCTCCAGCCCATCTGGTTTAATGATGACTAATTTCCACTGCACATAAATCACCAGCTCCCCCTTGTTTTCCTGGAAGAATCCTTATTCTGTGGTACATACCTCCTTATCTGTTCCTGTAACCAGCTGTCCTTCCTTTGATGGTTTCTTCCAGAACTGCTACACAAATCCCCAGACTGTATAAATCCCATCCTGTGGAAATGTGGTGGTTTTGCCACCGGGGTGTCCAGCCCACTCCTGAGATGACAGGACTCGAGGAAGGGTCTGTAACAAGCCCTGGCTTTGATGTTGCCTTCCCACGCACTCTGTAGCCTCGTGTCTGAGGCTGTTTGTCCCGCAGGAGGGTACAACAAGGGCAGCCTGAGGAGAGCTTGTCTGGTGGGGCTCATTCCAGGAAGATTCGTGTTTCTGGTCTCCATTATCTGCAGGAGTCAAACAGAGGACATGTCAGAGCAAGCTGCTGGGGAGTGCTGAGCTAGGGAGAGCACAGCTGCCTCTGAACAAACACAGCTCCTGTGTGCCTTTAACAGCTTACACTTCACAGGCAAGCTCTGGCTAAGGCAGGAAATTTCCCCACCAGATGCTGTAGCCCCTACCTGCATCCCAGACCACACAGGGCAGAGGAGCAGGGCTGGGGGAAGAACAGAGGGAGGGAAGGATGGGGTCACTGCTCACCTCCTGCCTCCTGGCACTGCTGGGACAGTGAGATCTCCTCCTGCTTCCCAACAACATGTGACACAGCCTCTTGTTTAAGATACAAAGAGTAGCTTTTGGGTACAGAGGCAGAAGGATGCTCTGAACTACTGTACAATAAAAACAAGCATGAATGAGAGAAATAGGAGCAATTAAGTTTGCAAATGTGGCTCTTGTAGTGTCACAGGGCTGATAGAAATCCTGCAGGAAGCTTACATCCCTGCTAATCCCAACTGCTTTCCCTGGTCTTATTCAGGAGATAGCTCATGAGAACTCAAAACCAGACCTTCCTGTAGATTTTAGCACAGGTTTGAAACCTTGCTCAGACTAGGACAAGATGCCTGGAATATGCTCTCCTGAGTTAGCACATTCTCTGCTGATCTGGCTCCTCACCTGAGCAGTGCTTAATAGCCATGAAGCAGCAGAGAGCATCCCAAGCTTTGTGCTACACTGCTGAACGGGTGGGTGAAGCGTGAGCAATTAAAAATGCAGTCAGAAATAAATTTCCAGTCGCAATAGATAAGATAAATGATATGCAAAGCAGTTGCTTGTCCTTACTACTTACCTTGGTTTAGAAGCTGATGGCAACCCTCCAAAGAAATAAGTTTAAGCTGAACACTGAACTCAGTTTAATTAGTTTTAAGGTATTGACACCACAGTAAGAACCATCAGACAAAACTTCAGTGCTGGATCAAACATATGGCTTTATCTGTGTCCAATGTGAAGCTTTTGCTGCCTAAACCTGAAAACTTCTTATCACTTAATGGCTTGGCTCAAAAGAAAGCTGATTTGGGATGGTAAGTGGATTGACTGACCAGTTTGTGTTTTAAGACTAATCCACATGTGCTGTACTTCACAGTGCTCCTTGGTGAACTACTCACCTTGTTCTGAAGCTTTCAGTATAAGCTATCTTCTGTGACAAGTGCAGGGAGATGCAGTGAAGAGTTAAAAGTGAATCTCCTGCCTCTTTGAACTGTTTTCTCAGTACTTCATGTACACAGATACACTTTTGATGTGTTAACTAGAAAATCTGACTGAAAAAGAACAAAGCAGCTGTCACTGAAAGGAAGACACTGACGAAGAACCACACAGCCTTTTATTGAAGAACTGTCAAGATTGATCCTACAGCACTCAGTTTGTCTGTAGTATTTATCAAAGACCTAGATCAGATGAAGGAAATTAAAAAAAATAATAAAATTCTATCCACTGGACATTTATAAATGGTATCTGAAAATGCATTACATTTAAAACACCTATGAGTATGTTTTTTTTAACAGTTCAGGGACTGAAATATAAGTATGCTGGCATTTTTCACTAGTCTTGGAAAATAATTTGCCATTGTTGAGCAAACCCCCTTAACTGCTTGCAAAGTTTTAAGTAGCAAACTTGGTTAAAAATCAGTCTGTGCTAGGAAATAAATGAACTCATAGAAAGTTGAAAATCTCTTGAAAAGAGAAGCAAAGCAAGCAATGCACTCTTCTAAGTACTAATATTCACGTCATAGTGACAGCTGAAAACAAGATTAAGGACACAAGAGTGCCCAAACATCTGGGCAGGGGGCAGGTGGCCACATGAGCAGAGGGATTCAGGTGTTTGCCCAAGGTCACACAAGGAGACCTTTGGACAGTCAAACCTGCACCCCTGAGGGTTTCAGTCCAATTCTCCACCACAAGACCAGCTGCTAATTGAACACCCTTGCTGGCCCAGGGATGAAGCATGTGATGCATTCCTCACAGGACTGTCAATGAATGGCATTGAAAGGGTATTGAAAGCCAAAACCCTCTCTGAATCAATACCACAGGTCCTGATCCTGAGCTCCTGGAGAAGCCAGCACTCCATGGTGGGTAGCACAGCAAAACCTGTGGTTACTGCGTGGAGTCTCTTGGCAAATGCTGACAGTTTAATGGTGTCAGCTCTGGAGTTATCTCCAGCACAGAGACAGTAAGACCTCTACTTAAAAGTAACAAAAATACCTTCTTTTCCTTCAAAAAACAGCAGCTGCTACACAAGGTGCTCTGAAGTATTATTTCAAATGTTAATTAACACTCAGATTCTACTCATCTACACACACACACACTTCAGGAGAACAGGACAGATTAAGGTTTCTGTCAGCCATGGACAGAAATTGCACTAAATAGAAGTTGCACTAAGGAGACATGGAAACCTGCACTAAAATAAAAAGTGCTTTGTGCCGTTGCCCTTTGTGAATATGTACCAATAGCTCCTGGAGATTCTGGTGTGGAATTCTGCTTCTCTGGCACTGTTTCTCATGGACTACAAGGTAAGTTGCTGGCTTTTCTTTAGCTAAGGCTCACCTGAAGAAGTCAGAAGAAATCTGTACCTCATTGGGTCCAGGTCCCTACACCACCCTCACAGATTTTCACTCATGATGGCTTACACCTCCCAGCTGCCAAGGCTGCCAAAATTCCCACCTCTCCTCCAGAACAGTAAACCCACATCCTGAGCAGGGTAGGGAGTATGGCCAAGAGAGGCAGAGATGTGGGACATCTGAGAGCTGCCCATAGGGGGTCAGGCACTCTCCTTGCACTGCCCAAAGGGATGTTTGCTAGTGAATAGTCAGGCCTTCATCATTAATTCGTGTGCCCAGGGATGAGCACAGCTCTGGCCTGCCTCTCCCATGAGAAACAGCCCTGGGAGACGTGGCAGTGGGTTAGGCAAAGCAGGGGTTAAGGAGTTGGATTGGGAATAGACGTGTGTCTCAGTTTGACAGTCACACGCTAACTGGGGATGGGTGAACAGATGCTCTCCGAATGCTAATGTCACTCATGGTGTTCTACTTTGGGCACACTTTCTCCACCAGCACAAGTCATTTGGGAGGCAGCTGAGCTTGGAGGAGCTGGTGGCCATTCTCCTGGGGCACTGGGGCTCTGCCCAGCCAGAGCTCACCCCAGCACTCGTGGCCAGGCTAAAACACTTTGCTCAAACAGTGCTTAAGTGCCTTAAGCCAGCATTGCCCCTTTTTGCCAGCCCTTGGCAAGGGGGGTAATTCCTCTAAATCACCTGGAAATGGGGCCTGAGCCATTCAGATACTCTTGGAGGAATTAAGAAAGTACATTGGACTTGCCATGTGCATTGTAAAAGACATTTACAAGTCCTTAGCCAGCATATCTTCATTGATTTAGACACCAGTTCTGTATTCAGACCGGCTCCTGCTCAGACTCCACTTCTGAAGCACCTTTTGAAGCTGAAGTGTCTGTGCTATCAAAGCCAGTGCACGGTCAAGACCCTGAATAACAGACTGCTTAGATCCAGGATGTACCACGGGGACCTGTGACATTGGACAGTGATCATTAACGAGGCTGGCTTAAACTGCACTGGGAGAAAATAGATATTTATATAAACTTTGAGCAGAAGACCCCCAAATTTTAAAATCACATTGGAGCTGTCCATAATAAACAAAATAGCAGAGCTCTTCCCTAGCTCTACCTATGTAAGAAACAGGCAGAGACTTGCTCACATATGATGCTGTCAGTGCAGTAACACTGATTTACACCACTGAGAATCTGTCCCAGAGATTTGACTTTTTCTGAAAAACACTTCTCGCTGTGGCAGACATAACGCCATATCAAAGGCATGTGCTGTAATACACAATAAAGATATAGCTTTCATAATTTTCAATTACACTTCCTCTGCAATGATGTTAGTGAATCTCACCCAAAAGTAAATTATTCAGTGCAGATGATATAGAAATGGTTTGATGAGTGTCACTTTTCCATTTAAAGTTTTACCAAGATCTTCTTGGATAAAGGGTCTCTTTTTTTCTTTTTTTTTTCGCATGACACATTTTATATTTTGTTTCTCTCCCTCACCTTCATTCAGCAGGCTTTTTCAACTTTTTAATATACTTTTCTTACAAAACATTGAGTAGCCATTCAAATCAGTCTATTCAGGAGAAGTGCTCTTTCATTCTGCCAGAAATACTAATATATATGTTTTATTTAGTTTTAAGAATACTATTTTTTACATTTTGAGAACTTTGAAAGCTGGAGCCAAATATGAAAAGGCAACCTTCTTTCAAGACAGGCTTGGAGGGAGAAGTATTGTGGGCTGCACTGGAAATCCTTTTCTTTCATGTAAATAAATAGTTCATTTACAAGAGCTTTTTAAATGGAAAAAACATATCCAATACACCAATACATTTAAACTCAATCATATGGTAAAATATAGCAAACTGAAAAGCTGAATTCCAGAATGTTTTTATCTTTCCTTTCATGAAGTTACAGATACATTGAAATCTAATTCAAGAAAAAATTCAATGTCCCTTCAACTTCACAGGGTTTTTTCCTTCTTGCTGTGCTTCAGAGATGTACAACAATTAATCATTTCATTTTTCAATCTGGTCTTTCTCTTCTCCCAAGCTATTCAGAATTCTGCCCATGTGACATGGCCAGTAAAGGATGTCCAAGTAAACTTTCTATATGATGCAAACTCCTACTTTTATGTCTGGATGACTGATACATTTCTTATTACCTCAGTTATCCTGATCAAGAAACACCAGGTATCAGTCCTGTAAGGGTTCTGTCAATTATTCCTGATTGGAAATGGGTGGGTAACCCTTTAATCCAGCCATAACTATTTTTTTCAAGCATGCAAGCAAGAGAAGGAGCTGGAGTAAGGAAGGGAGGCTTGTACATTATTACACTGTTTAACCAACAGACAAGGAAGCCTCTGTATCACTATATTAAGTCAGCAAAAAAGCCCCATCTCTATCTCCTGGTGGAATGGTGGAATTCCATTGATGAACACATAGGTCAAGAGAGACCAATGAGAGCCTTGAACAGGAAAAGCAGCAGCTTGTGTCTGACACTAAAAGGGGTAACAACAAAAAAAATGAAAAGGTAATGGAAGCTGGACAAGAGAGATTTAGCTTTTGTTGATGTATAGAAAAGGCTGCATTAGCCACGAGGGGAGGAGAGGTGACTTTCTTCACTGTTTTCCTCCTTCTGCCTTGAGCACTGCCTGCATTTCCCTGACTCTAAAAAGGGCCTGGATCTATCTGCAGCTCATGACAGGTGACACATACCCATGAAAACCTCCAGGCTGCAGCATCTGTCACTGAACACATCCAAAGCTTAGCAAAGTGTACCTGTTCAGCCTGGCATTTATCCTGCACTTGCCTTATTCTTGCACTGCTCAGGCAGTGAAGTGCGAGTCTGGTTCCAACTTCTTGTAAATAGCCCACAAGCAAAGGTCAAAGGCAGACTTTAATCTTGTGCCTTACACTAATGGTGTTTTTCTTGATGCTCTAGAAAAGTTTTCTGAAGATTAAGAATTCTCACTAGTGCACAGATACATACAAAATTTTGTCCTCTACAGCGATAATCTGGCAACAGAGGCATGCAACACCTTTTGAGCAAAACCAGGGAGCTTTTCAGTAGGAAAATGTGCCATTAACTTCTCTAAGTCCAACTGAAGTTTTGCATATGCAAATGATGCACAACTTTGCCATAAGAAACCACAAAATTTGATGAATTGTTCCTCTGTATGGATCAGAACCTGTCTTGAGGGCTAACACACTGATATTACTCAAAAGTAACGTATAGGTGAGTGATAGAATAATTAAACCTATGCAAAAATCTTTATGGGAAGAGCTAGAAATGAGTTGGATTGTTTACCTTAAAGGGAAGGACATACAAGAGAAGCAGGTAATAGAGGTAAGCTAGGACTTTTGGTCTCCCTGAATCAAAACATAAAGGGAACATTAAAAATAGGAAATTAAAAACTGATGGTTACTTGTATTTGCCCAATTTCTTCAAGTGCAACAGAAAGCCCTTGAAGCCTACAACCTTGTGAGATTCAAGAAGGGACTGGACATCTGGGCAAACTTCACTACCCAGAGAAGTTTTAGTTCTGCTTAGCAGCCCTGTGGTAAACACAACACATCATCATTTTAGCCATTCATAGACTTTAAACTGCAGACCAGCATGAAAATTGTAAATGGCAGAGCAGTCTCCCTATTGCTAGGCTTTACAATACAAATGTGAGAGGTCCCAGACTTCTGGGGCTCGTGGGCCACCACAAAACCACTCATGTCCCTCTGGATTGCCACTCTAGCAGTGGAGAGCTGATAGACTTGTTAGTCTTGCCATCCAACACAGATCCATCCATCAGCTACAGATCACATCCCCTTGCCATACAACCAGATTGACAGCCCATGCTGGGAAGCCTGGTACAAACTTTGACTACTGTTGGCGTGCTCCTTGTGCAGACTTCGATTCAAATGTGCACAGTGCTCAAAGAAACAAGGCCACAGCCCAAAAGACAAGGGGACACCCCTTTCTGCAAGCCAGCTTATCTCCCTAAGCCAGTGATCTATCAGGAGTTCCTCCCTACCACAACCCCTCATCTCTGAAAGAGGATTTGTAATTCCCATTCTTGATTTCCTTTCAACCTGTTTCTCTAAAACAATCTTCCCCTCAGGCAACGTGAGTCTCCAGCCTTTGTTTGGCTGAAGATGTAAATATTTGGGCACTCACTGATTTGATATATATACATATTTGTTGGAACATTTACCACCTGCTATTCAAAGTTAAATCCATAGATTACAGAAAACAAGTTCTTTATCACTTTTTGTCTAATGTAAAATTAAAGACAGCTGAAAGCCTACAAGCTTTCTCTTGCTTGTGAATCACTTGTAGCATAATTACCCCTCCAAGGCTTGAATAGCAGTGAAAAGCCAGATCTCTGCAAAGGCCCATCAACCCAGCCTTCAAGAGTAAGAGCTTCAGGAGTTCCTCTGCTCCTGAGGACATTAAATCAGAGGTCATTAAATCAGAGGTCACAGACTAATGAAAACTCCTCGGCTGTACTCTGTGTGAGCTCTCATCTGCCAGGGCTAAAAGCTCCCTTGTTTCCTGAAGCAGGGAGACCCAGGACCTCCATAAAGCATCATGTGCCTCCTTCTGAGACCAGTTCTGATACCGCTGTAGTGTTGATTTGCACAGGGTTTTCTCAGCTCCATTCCCAAAGTAGAAAGGAATTTACAGAGGTCCATTAGATCTTTACACAGCTAAACCCTGCCTACGTGTGAGGTCATGTCTACCAAACCTTCATTGCTTTTCCATTGCTTTTCCCAAAAAAAATGGCTGTTTTTGTCCATAAAACAGTGAAGCAGTTCTAGGAACAAGATCCACACCTTACTATGGGCAGGTTTCTCCTCTCTCCGGGTGTTTTGGAAACTTCCTCTAACTCAAAATTAGCTAGAGCATCTGAAGACATTGCAGTGAGGTTCTGACAATGCTCAAATCAAACTAGAATAACACCACCAACCAAAAATCCAAGGAGATGTGTTTTCCAGGAAAATTGTGTTCTTGTGCTTATTGTTTACAGCAGGTTTTCACATGGTGATCTGGGGTGGCATGAGCAGAGGAGAGCAAACTACAATGGAGCAGGACATGTGTGTGAAGTGTAGGGTAAATTGGTATAAACTGCAGCAATGTCATGATCTCCAGCATCAAACTTGGCTTGATGGTCAGTGCTACACACAGGCCTATTTGGGATTATTTCACTCTAGAAGGTTTCAAAATATGCTTGAATACAAAAATTACATCCCTAAAAGACACCAGGCTTACTTCAGACATTTCAGAATTTCCCAGTCCCTTGTGACTCCTCCCAGCAAACAGGTACCAGTTCTGTTTCAATGCCCACATCCATTCAGACTCCAAGCCCAAAATCAAACTGGTAATCTGGTAACTGCTGCTTTGCACTTAATTGTTTGTGTGCCAATATTTTGGAATACCCAGCTCTGTGTATGGGACTGACACGACACACATCTAACAGGACACACAACAACACAAGCAATATCCTTCAACATGGAAGGCTTAGAAATCTGAGAAGCAGAAGAGCTGATGGCTGGTCATTAAACTGACTGTTATAGGAGAGGAAGGGTATGTCTCTGCTCCCTAATGAAAAGGATAGACAGATATTGAAGTGGAGTAAGTTGGACTTTAATTACTGGTTTTGATGTCTGATCTATAACTCCCTAAAAGTTTTGTACAGAAGTAATAGGGAAGCATCAGAAAATTCCACTGGGATAGAGATGAGGTCCAGTTTGCGAAAATATCCTCTTCATAAAGAAGCCCAATGCCCTCCTTTACTTGGCAAGCCATCATGAATTTATGATGCATTGCATTTGGAAGGCAACACGGCGCACAGCTGAGGCAAGTAACTGAAACGCCGGGAGAGTAAAAGCAAAATGTTCTGAGAGTGAGGGTGCATATGGGGATGTATTTGAAAAAAAATTATATCTATATAAATATACACACACATTTGCTAGAGAAAATGTATATGTATTTATAAAAAATCTAAACTTCTCACCAGTCAAAAGTTAGAAATGATGCAAAACGCATCTGCTTTGATAAGTCTGTTATAAATCTCTTAGCTTGAAGCTTTTAACTGACCCTTTCCAGTTCATGAATATTTTAAGGGAACTCAGTTTAATTTAAAACAACCCTGGATCAATATATGCATTTTTTCTGGCACTGTCCAAATTCCAGATCCTTGTATTATCAAAAATTGTATCATACATCTCAAGTTTGGCTCCAAATATAGGGTTCATTCAAGGCTGGATCTCAAATTAGGGGTAAACCTAATTGGACTGAAACCTAAAAATGTCTGTATGGAACCTGGACAACGAAGACAATTTGGTGAACTATATTTAGAGCAATCCTGTGACATAAAGTCTCCCCTATTCCCCGATGCTGATGTTCAGAGAAGCACAAAAATGTCCTGGGGAATGAGTGGTTTCCATTATCACTTTGAGACAGCATTCAGCATTTCTGCATGCTGAGGAAGGCCACACTCCCCAGCTTCAAAAACTTGCCTGCTTGTCCCCCAGAGCACTAACGGGGAAAGGGGACACCGGCCCCCCAAGAACTGGCATCTGCAACCTCACTGGGAGCACCTCCCATGTGAATATAATATCAACAGCCCAAAGCTGCAACTGCCCTGAACACCCTTTGGAAGAAGCCCTCCTGCCTGACATCAAGAGCTGCAAGAGGCTGAGAATGGCAAGGCTGACAAATAATCCTTTGAAGATTTTTAGGCTCTTTCTGCATTGGCATGACTCTGCAAAGCTTGCAAAAAGTAGCTATTTATAAGAAGAACCCCAAACATACTGTCCACTTTAAATATTAATGGCATTAACAACTCTTCACTGTCCCACAGATCAGTGTTCTCCGCCTCTCATCTTCACATAAGTAAGAAGCATTTCTTGATAACTACAGTGAAAAATCAAATCCTGCCTTGCTCTGGAAGTCAATGAGAGTTTTGCTCTGAGTCATGATTTATTGTGTACTTACGTTTTTCCTTCCTAGCACTGTTCATTTTTTTAAAAAAAGTTCTCTTGAAAGTCACTAGCGTATATCCTACTGCAATAAATATGTTTTTCATTTTAGAACCTCTTTTTCCATACATCTCTGTCCACTGCAAAATTCATTTGGTGCCACTAATACAGCACAGATCCTGTATTAATCCAAGCAGGATACTCCTATCACCATTAGGTTTTGTAGCAGTGATGGCTGCCTGGCAGTCATCCTCTCACCTGGTGACAGCTCCTGCACTAGGACACCCTTCTAGGCACAGCACCCTTCAGAGGTTTCCCAAAAGCATGGACACAGATTTACAGGTGTCTGTGGGCAGGGCTGTGGTGTTTTTTTCTTCTCAGGCATCATTTTGATGCCTGAAAAACATCAATTTCCATAGGAGAGGGAGTCTGAATCAGCTTCCAGATGCCTTGGTAAAAAGAAAAGCTCTTGGTCATTTCAAATGCAATGAATAACAGATATTAAGTCAAGACTGCATCACAACACCAACATCTCCACCTAATCACGCATGCTACTGGTGATAAAAAGGCAGAAACACGGACTGGTTTTGCATTTGAGGTGTATCTGTGGGGGTTTTTTCTGCACACAGATTGTGTAACCAACCTCTAAGGAAATACCTACATAAACATCCAGCCTGTGACTTCATTAAGCTGCTCCCTGACTCCATGGGAAGTCCGGAATAATCTCTATAGAAAGAACACGATCAATATGTTATCGAGAAGATAAGTCAGTGTCAACGCTAATGTTTAAATATTCATCTACTTGTACCAACATCTTGTCTGTTACCGAAACAACAGGAATATTCAAAGATTAACTCTACATAAAAGACTCGGTAATTTTTTTCTCCAATTCCTTGTTTTTCTCTCGTCAGTTCTACGAACAGTTGTTAAGTAGAACAGGTTGGCATTTTTTCATCAAAACGTTACTTATTTGAAAAATGGGTCTTGGAACAAACCAAGACTTTTGCAGGAAATTTTCATTTGGGGAAATTTTTCAGCTTGTTGTCAAGAAAAGTGAAAACTGAAAAGAATTCCTTTTCCAGGATACACAATAGTTCTGAATATATAATCAAAAGAGCTAAAAGAACCAGACGGTATTTGTTTTAATCCAAAGAATTTGAAGGAAGAGAATATAAAAGGACTCATATTAACTGCAAGCACATTTATGAGGAGCTTCGGAGGAGAGAAGATTTGCTTCTTCATTCAGGACTACTTAGACTAACTCCAGAAAGTACCGGAGGAGAGAAGGAGGGAGGATGACTCCCGAGCATCTGCGACCCACTCAAGCCATTCCTAGCACTGAGAAGAGACTTTCCAACATTTCTGCAGTGAAGGAGCTGTTTAAAATTAGAAATTTTTAAAAAAAAATCTATGTAGACGATTCAGGAGCATATGAAATGCTTGGACAGAAAGATGCTGAAGTTCATTGAAGCTTGTGTTCTGCGTGGTGCTGCTTGGAGGATCTAAATATAACCAACGTTTCTGCCACCAGAGGCAACAGTCCCTTGCAAAGGAGGAGAAAAGTGATCTCCCAGATGATCATCACACTGTCCTGAGAATTCCTGCTGAAAGTCATTGACGTGGTTTCATGCAAGATGCTGAGTACATCTACCTGAGGTGTGGAAAAAGTAATATATATTGGTGAGCCAAGCCCCACATCTAATTCCTCTGTTACAGCTTAGGCACTTTGCAGCGTGTCAAAAGTAAACCAACACTTCCAACACCTTATTCACAGGTAAGCATTAAAGTAGAGCCTCTTACCATTTCTTAGGTGGGATTTGAACATCAGAATTGGATGAATGAAATGACAATAAGAGGAGTAACAAGACAAACCACACTGTCATCAAGGGAGGCTTGTAATGGAACAGCATAGTTTTGCCATTTTGCTATTTACCAAAAGCCTTGTTTCAATCAAGGCTATAATTAAAGCCCTTAATCATTCTGAACAGTTTCAAGTGAATGGGTTCTCTCATGCATTAACATATCATTTATGGAACAACTGTACATGTAAGGTAGTGTCAGAAGTCTGTCTGGACATAGGAAGTAGCCTATGGAAACATAAATCTTTTTCTCAGTATTTTAATACAAATCTGAAAATGCCAGTTTACATATTTAAGAAGCTGTTACAAACTGTTGAGAAAAAAGATATGTATCTTGCGAATTAATGAGGCTTCCTAAAGACACAAAGTATGTTTGTACACAGCCTGCTATGCTGGAGAGAGGGGAGCAAATAAAGCATGGCAGAGAGCACTTGCACCTGCAGTGTGGGGTTGTGTCCCAAAGGACATCTCCCAGGGGAGGGAATATCATCACCACACCCAGCATATATTCAAGAACACCTTTATGTTTTTAAAAACAGTAAGGAACTGAGGTGGGAGCTACTTGTACTCACCCATCAACAAGAGCCTTCCTGCTTTTGCTACCACTGAAGGAGTCCTGGAACCAGAAGCAACATGGACTGTGATGGAGTGGTTTGGGGGGGACAAGTAAATGAAGGTTAAATCCAGGCCTTGGCATTGAGAGGCATTTCTGAGCAGCCTGCACTCTGCTTGGTCCCTCTCTGGGGTTCTTCTGGCTGGCACGATGGGGCACTGACAGCAGAGCAGGGCAAAGAGGTGAGGTAGGACAGGTGGGGAAAGGAGAGGTCTAGAGAATGAGGAAAGAGGTGTGAATGGAGAAAAGACACCAGGTAGGTGACAATCTAGCAGCAAACACTCGCTGTTATTCAGGAATTTTGAAGAATCCCAATCTATTGTGGTATGAAGGCATATGCTGTAGGACTGCCTTAGGGTTCTCCAAGGAAGAGCGTGTACTTTCCTTCCCTGCTTTAAAGAATTGAAACAGTGTGGAAATTAGTATAATCAGATTTATAATTACAGTGTAAAACACTTATGATATTAGGCAAGGCTGGGAAAGTTATCTAATTTTCAGTCCTCAGCTCCTTGTGTTTCCCCTCCCAACAACTGTTTAACTCTCTTGAAGTTCATAACTTCCTTGTAACTGGGTACTTCTGCTGCATTTTGTTCCTCTGAAAAGTTGCTGGAAAGGCAGCAAGAGCTTCCTAGAGCTTTCTGCTCCCTAAAGCAGTGGGAAGGGCAATCCCTTTCTAACTTGCTAGTCAAAGGTGTGGGAATTTGTCAAAAAGCCTTTTGCCCTAATAAGGGCACGGCTGATTTCTTTAAGAAAATGTTCCAAAATAGGTTTTGCTGAGCTTCCAGTAAAACACTGGCGTGTTTCTGAGGAAGAACCAGTAGACTCAGTGCTGTGGTGGACTTCACAGGGAACTGCTGGCAATGGGATGGACTCCACAAGGTGGGCATGTCAGAGCCTGGGCCTCCCAAAAGCAGAAAACCATGAGGACTTGTGTCCTCACAGCACCTGGTAGGTCCAGCTTCCTTCACACACAGCAGCAAGCCCTGAGAGCCACATCTCACAGTGCAAGGTCTCCTCTCCTGCTTCACACTGGAAATTTGAATGTTTCCCACCACATGTGCTCCAGTTCTGTGCTGGAGCAGAAATTTGAAATGCACCTGGATGAAACACTTTACTGACCTGCTGCCCTTAGCCTTCCACACCCACATCCTTGAGACATCCATCTCCCAGATGTTGTCCAGCACCAGAAACGTTATATTGCACTCTGGGGCTGCAGCAGGGGGTATGGTCAGCAGGTACTGCAGGTCACTGTCCTTGGGTCACCAGATGTCATCCACAGCACATCTACCTTCAGAGGTACAACCTTAAAACATGTCTTTCCAGGTAAGCAATGATGGACAGATAAGCTAAAGGTATAAAATCTGCCTTTTTCTCTCAGAGACCACAGTAACATTCAGCCCCACTTCCATGTCAAGCTCAGGTCTGCATTTTAATATATACATTGAGGAGACTGTGTAAAAAAAAAAAAATCTAATATTATGCTTTTGAATAGAGAATTTACCTAAGTAAATAATTATTTTTAAACCCAAGATTTAAGCAGCTTTAGTATTCCACATTATGCTAATGTTTGACAATTACTAAGTGTGGGTATCAGCCAGCATTTTTTTTTTAAGTTTAATTTAAAGCAATTTGACATGGAAAGGTTATTACTTTAGTTGCCAATAAAAGCTGTACTTTTAACATAAGTGTACACCAAGCCCTAGGGTATGTGACTATTATCTTTTCTGCAATTATGTGGTGTTCTACATAAATGTTTAAAAAAAAAAAAAAAACTTAGAAATATCAAAAGTACTAACTTAGCTGCAATATAAAAGTTGAATAGCAGAGCCGGGAAGCCCGGCTCCCGCAGACACAACACAGGTTGAGGTTTCCTCCTAGAGGTACCGCCGGGAACGGCGCCTCTGCCTGCACAGCATCGCATCCCCGGCACAGCATCCCCTGCCCAGCATCCCCCGAACTGCTTCCCCCTGCTCTGCATGCCCCCACACCGCATCCCCTGCACCGCAGCTTTTCCCCTGCTAGGAGGGGAAAAGGCTTTTCTCACGTTCTTCACAGCATCACAGAATGGCTCTGGCCAGAAGGGACCACAGTGCGTCTCCTGGTCCCACGTCTGAGCTCAGGGTTATCCTAGAATACATAACAAGGTATTGCAGCCAGGTAGTTCTGGGGTACCCCCAGTGAGGGACACTCCACACCCTCTCTGGGCAATCTGTTCTCGTGGTCCGTCACTGCACAGCAAAGTTCTTCCTCGTGTTCAGGTGGAACTTCCTGGGAATCATTTTGTGCCCATTGCCTCTTGCCCTTTGGCTTGGCATCACCACCATCCTCTTGACATCTTCCTTTTGGATACTTCTAGACATTGACATGAACCTCTTGACCTTTGTTTTTCCCTTTAAAGTGAAAATTGGTGCTTCCACCTGACTTTAGGGCTGTGTCTCCAGAAGAGACCCCATGGCTGTAGCAATGAGCCTCCCCCACAGCATGAGGCAGAGTGTGGGGAGCCCCATGCCCAAGGAACAACCACGCCACAGCTCCCAACACAAATGCCAAGTTTGGTGCTACCAGGCAGAAGCAGCACTGCATGGTCACAGCCCTGCCTTTGAGTGGAAATCAGCCATTTCCCTCGGGAAATTCTGTGGGAGAGGCTGTGCAGCTCCAGTGCCATTGCCAGAGCTCCCAAATGGATAAAGCCCTGGGTTCAAGGCCAGGTTGGATGGGGTTTTGAACAACTTGGTCTAGGGCAAATTGTCCCTGGCCATGGCAAGGGGGTTGGAACTAGAAGATCTTTAAGGTCCCTTCCAACCCAAACCATTTGATGACTCAACAGGGCCGTGGAGGAGAGAGATTAAAGTGTTAGGAAGAGACAGGCCAGCTCATACATACAGGAAGAAAGAAACTTCCCTTCTGACACATGGTCTCCTCCAGGATGTTTCTTTGGCCAAAGTGAGGATGCCATGAAAAACAAAAGTGCTGTGAGGGTATTTGCCAATTAACTTGGGGACTTGGCACCAAGTGCTGTGTTCCCTTGGGCTGCTTAGTCCTGAATCCCTCCTGTGTCATGGAGTGAGAGACAGCCCCTTCCACCAGCCTCTCTGGGCCAACACGGGGCAGAGCCAGGGCCCACGTGGGCACACAGTGATGTCCCCAAACAGGAGCCAAGCCCCACATCAGCCTGTGCAGGTAAGCTCATTCTTCTGCTCTGCCCACTCAGCCCTTCAAAGACAGAGCCTGGGGGCAAACAGAGCAGGCGAGACAAGCTCTGGTCCAAACACTGGAGGCTGCTTAGTTAAGAGATCATTTTGATTTTTTTTTTTTTTTTTTTATGTCTAGGTGAGTTTTTTTATGTCTGGGTTTTGTTTTTAACTTGAAACTTGTGAAGATCACAGCATGACCTTTGCTGGCTGAAATTCTTCCCAAAACCAGGGCAGTGAAGTTCAGCTTCCTGCAGTGCCCTGCCAGTGCCTTTTGGTTCTGAACTGCAACCATTCGAAGGCAAGGAACGGGAGTTCAGCCTCAGCAGTCCATTCAGTCTTTTGTCCTTCTGCTGGGAAAGTGAAAACACTGCTTATAGTTCCAGTGCCAGCTGCAGTTCATGTTTCAAATTAACTAAAGTTCATTATTTTACACTTTAGGTAGAAGCTGCAACAAACTGTTCACCAGCAGTCCAAGCAATAGTATACAAGCCCCTCTAGGATCCCTTGGAAGAGCTCCTGATGAGTTCACCAATGTTTGCACATTAACCTCTGGGTGAAAAGCCAGCCAGGGGGATGTGAGAACTCTGCCGAGCCCTCCAGAGCATGACACAAAATGATGCAAGTGTGGGAGCTAAGAGAAAAGGGTTTGTGAGCCCAGAAAAATAATAAAACGTTTAAATCCTTAATTGTTTTTCTTGAAGATTTATCCAAAATCAAGCTCTACTTAAGCCTGTGACTTTGCAGAGCATTGTCAATAAATTAGATCATGCACACAAGGCAAGGATTTCAAGCCAAAAAGCTCTAGCCCTGAGCCGCTTAACAGCAACACTCCCCAGAAAAACTACTCAAGATGAAACATGAGATATGTATTAATTATCAATGGTCTAATAGAAAATTTAATGAAGACAAGTATCTTCTTGCACTTTATCCACGATAACGATGATAGTACGTCAGCGAGGCGCATACCTTACAACGTAGCAGTGAATGTCAAGTCTGAAGCCATTACAGCAATTCCCCACAATAATGGCCAGCCAATGCATGGGCTTGTAGCACTTAATCAAAGTAATGACATCCATCCACAATTATTTATGTTATGGTAACAAAGAGCTGCCAAATGCAAAACAAATGACATGAGGATTTGCAAGTGAATTTCTTCCCGTAAATTCTCCTTAGGTTATGCTTAAGGGCTCTCAGGATGGAATTTTGTCTTTATCCAGAGCGATATCAGAACCGTGGGGTTATAGTGCCACGTTTTACTGCCTACAAGCAATGAACCCAATGCTATAACCAAAATGAGCACTTCAGCCAACAGAAGTGTATCAATATCACTTGAGCTGGTCTTGGTTTACACCCAAGAGTTGTCTTCAGAATTTTACAAGAGGAAAAAAAAATTATTTGGAAGATGACCTTTGCTTACTTCTGTCTATCATGGAAAACAAAGACCCAGTTGTATCAACACTTAAACACACATTTAACTTAAAGTGTACGAGCAGTCCCTACTTACCTCAATGGGTTTGGATTAGAGCCATTATAATTACCAACCATGAATCTCTATTAAGTGCAGCACTGTTCTTTCAGGGGCATTTATGTGGGTGTTTGTATAAAAACACTGTCAAAAACTAAAGAACACCAGTAAATATAAAATGGCAACATTCAGGTTCAAATGTAATGAACTAATTTATTTTTTTTAACACTACATCCAACTGTTTTTCACCACTCACAGATGTCACTGGAACAACTTGAATATAAAAAAATTGCCTAAGAACAATAAACTACACAGACCAGCTAATATTGATTGCTTTAAAAATGCCCCCTGTTAAACTTAAATAATAGCCAAATCTCACTGCAGTAAATGTACTTTTATATCATTAAATACTAATTTAACAGAAATGTGACTGCACAGTGAAAAACACGAAAATGCTGGAAAACTGAAAGATCACCCTTTTTTTGCCTTATTTTTCCTGTACATTATACAAGTCTCCAAATTAACACCCGAAAAAAGACAACAATAANCCGGCCGGAATGGTGGCCAGCCAGCGCTGCACCAGCGGCTGCAGCTCCTGCGAGCGGATCAGCGGCGTGTCAACGATGCCCCTGCAGCAAGCACACCAAGGGTTTAGCAAGGAGTCCTGCCCAGAAGGAAAGACAGCACCTGGAGGTGTTTGAGGTGTTTGTTCAGAAGGAAAGCGGTGTTATAGCATGAAGGAGATGGGCACATCCTGCCTGCTCTGCCCTCGCTGAAAGTCATGGTGCAAACTTACGTAGCGTTCCTTTCCTATCATCACCTCTTGATGCTGATGGGCAGCTCAGAGGTTTCCTTTCAAATACGCATACACTCACGTGATCTCCTTAGATAATAGCACAACCCCCTTACTTTTAGGTCACCCATAATTATGAGTTTAATTTTTTTTCTAGAAAACAAGCACGGCATTGGAAATGAAAGTGCCTTGAATTGAGTCTGTCGCGGCTCTTGGGAACTGTTGTCCTTCCACCAATTTCTCATCACTCTAAAACTACTGTCACACGGGATGCTTGTATACAGCCCAGAAACTGAAAATAGACCAACTCCCCATATGTCAAATGAGCGGAACAAAAGCCAGCAACCTTCTGGCACCAGACTCCTTCCACACAAAAAAAGGAGAGGCAGAGATAAGCGCAACACATCCAGTGTGATCCCCCTTAAACCAACACCCGACAAATCATACTGATTTACCTGTCTTGCCTCTTTTACATTAATGACTGACTCCACTATTTACTAAAACTCTGCTAAGTTTGTTTTTTTTTTTTCCAGTGCTCTAAAAATGATGCTGCAGGAAGCACAATGCAGGGCAAAGATTCGGCTGGCTTTTGTGACTTCAACTGCAACTGATTTGTCATACTCCTCCTTAACAACATATTTGTATTTTGTGAAATGTATAATTTTTTTCAGCCCCTGAACAAATATATTTACATAACTGTGTCTAACGAGAAATTACATTTAACTTCTCAGAAATGACAATAACTAAAACCTGAACTGCCAATTCCACTTCATTAGTGTGGTAGAAATGCATTCCAAATGTTAATAAAAATTCCAACATGCTGATAAATTAGCGCTTCTAAGGAGCATGTGACACCTTGGTTAACATATTCAACCTCAATTATATTTCTCTTCAGCACCCTGTTATCTGGAACCTTTGCTGGCAATCAGAGGTGCTGTTTTTCAGCGGCCAATTTTCTAGATAATGTAGCTTATCAACACTGTGGGTAAACTTGCCAATGAAATCAGGCTGCACTGAACCACACACACGCTAATTGCATCTCTTTTTTATGCATATTTACAGACTGTCACTTCAAAGAAATCAGTGGCCCATTGAGGCAGCCAGTTAGCTGGAAGAATTGCCTCTTGCAAATGAAAATTAGCAAACAAGCTAGTGATAAATATGAAATGAACAAAGTATAAAAATACCCGTTTTGTTCTGAAACTTCATCGGCATCCCAATTTAGACTTCCAAGGAAATAATTTTTTGAGACAGACTGGATTCTGGGTATGAGATTTACCTTTTGTTTTAAATGAAGACTGAAATCCACTATTTACTCTGTTATGAAGTGGAACTAATTCAGATTTTCCCCCAAACATTTCTGTTCACACTAATCAGGCAAGATTTAAATATGGGCTTTATATTTTATTGTAATTGTCAATAAAGAGCAGAGCAGTTCAGAAACACTGAGCGATGCAGCTCCCTTAAGTTCTGGCAATGTAACAAAATCAAGCACATTCCAGTATAGGACTGCAAATGGTTTACTTATTTCCTTCAAGCACAGTCCCCTGGTCTCCCTCCTTGCTTTCCCAAACTCCTCAAGAACTGGTTTTCTTCAGAGAGAAATGTGCTTTGAGCAGCAGACATTAAATATATTGAACTCCTCTCCCTTACGTGCCTCTCACTGTGCTTACAAAACCATCACCATCATCATCATCATTCTGGCTTTACACTGTCAGAGACCAGAATAAGATCCATATGATTTTCTTATTTTTTTTCATTTACAGATATGTTTTAACCCCAAGGGAATGCAGATTAGGGAATAAAACACACAGTCCTCCAGCAGAACAGATTTTGCTAAAAAGAGGACGTTTTTCAATCTGTTCAGAAAAATGATCTTTGGTCTGATCACTGCAATCTGCAAATCACTGTGCTCTGCCTCTTGCTGGACCTTTCTTTAGGTTCACTCCATGTAGCAAAAATTTAGACGTGTAACCAAACTTTACTAAAAATTTTTGTTATAGAAATAAGAAAAAAAATAGAGCGCAAAACTTAAAAGTTGCAAACACACATACTGATGGCACTATAAATATTAGGCATGTCATTGATACTACACATCTTCTGGGAAAGCTTTGGTGCCAAGTTGGGCAATTTAACGTTGTCGAACCCTTTTAGGCAGATTTTAGTTGGCTCCTAACCAGTTCCAGCGAAGACAACTGCCAATGCATTAATTCCCTACCTCATCTCGTATGCAGTGCTGAGCCTATCAGTACTTTCTGTTGCATGTCAATGTAATATCAAACTGCTGGTTCCTTAATGTTAGATATGAGCATCAATATTTCATTATTGATACACAGGACAATTTGAGACATGAGGGGAAAAAAAAAGACCACAAGAAAAAAAGAGAAAAAAAACAATTGCCTAAAACATTTCCACTTCGAGAGACACATTAGGAAAAATATCACTTACCAGATACTTAACTGGAATTGTTACGTGCACTCAATCCCCAAATGAGAGCAAAAAAAGATTCCATCTGTGTGTAACTTGATTTCTTTCAGATGAGTTATTAATTTGAATGAGTTAAGTACACTCCACTTAATCAGGAAGTGTTTAATCACAAGATCCACTTAATTGGGACATCTCCCAAGGAATTAAGATTTAAGTCCAAAGATACTTACCAGCAACGACTGATGCTTAATGGGGATAGTAATGCTGCTTAATTGGGATGCCTTCAGGTGATGCTGGGGTGCTCCTTCTCCTGCCAGCTCTGCCTCTCCTTCCCCCTTATGGGGTGTTCCCCAAACCTGCAGTGATCCTGCCCTGCCTGCTTTCTGGGACTCCGAGCCTGGTGTAGCACACTGTGGCTGCCTTCAGAGGAGCAGGGCAGGATGCAGGGCACACAAAGGCTCTTTGCCCATCAGCCCAACCCCAGATCCCTGCAGCCCACCAGTGGGGAACATGGTTAATCCCCCGGGGCTGCTGCCCTGGATGCAAGCTGACCTTAATATCAACTTCCAGCTGCCCATCCCAAAGGTCATCACATAATGGCATGTCATGTCTTGCTAATCAAGAAGAAGGCAGTAATTAGCCAAAAAAATGGACGTTGATTTTGGTGTAATGGCTGCAAGAATGATGTGTTCTTATGCTGCACATGCCAAAAACCAGACAGCTTCCAGAATTCCCACTTCCATCGCACCCAACAGACTTCCATGTCCTGGAACCAACAAAGAGACTAAACCCTGTGGGCAGCTGAGCATCAGCCACCAGTCAATGCTCTGTAAAGGTCCCTATTTACACCCAGGTACCCTCTGCAGTTCAACCCCCACATCCATTTCAGGAAGACTCCAGGACTTCCTTCATTTTTTTTAGCATCAGCTGTGCACAGGCTATGAGGTGATGGCACTGGATGGTGGTGCAAGGACTGAACAAGGTTCCACAATAGCAACAGCAAAAGTCAGCCAAAGCATCCAGGGAATCTCAGCTGCCTTCTCTCCCTGGGCATCAGGTTTGCCTGGCCAGCAAGAGAAGCCTGCATGTTCAATTTTATAAATGCAATAAATCATCCTAAGGACTCTGTCATAACATTTTATGCATTGCTAACTTTTATGCATTGCTCTGCATAAGTTTTATGCACTCATTAAGAAATTAAGTTGATAAAAAGTGACCAGATAGGAAGAGGGGGGAAAGGCCAAAAGGTTTGCATGGTGAAATAATGTTTAAGGCCAGACTGGAGCATTTGGAGCTTCAGACAGAGGCACACTGAGAGTGCCTTAAAGCTTTTAACCAACCAAGACTGGGAGGGGAAAAGTACTTAAGGACACAGATATTTTACTTATCCAGATCTTGGGTACCATAATGCCCTGTATCTACATCTGTTCTCCTCAGACTCCTTAAAATCCCATCCTGTTATTAGATGACACTGAGGCTCCTGCTGGTGCTGACTACTCAGATCAAGTGGGTTGAAGGTGTCCCTGGTCCTCGGTGAGTCACATCAAGAGACAGTGACACTAGTGGGGTCCACAGTTTTGGGGATGGGTCCAAATGTGCTCTGAAATGCAGGTTCACATCCCACACAGACAGAAATATAAATGTGAATAGTTATTCACTCAGAAGCAGACTTGGCTTTTGCTCGTGTGATGAGGGATCTGAGCTCCATGAACTGCTGCAGGCTCCTTCCTCCTGCCCAGAGGCCCCCAGGCAACCCCATCATGAGGGGCTCAGCCAGAGCCTGGAGTCTCTGTGAGGGAAGTTCTGCTGGTCTCCAAAGCAGCTCAGTCCAGGTTCCCACCCCCATTAGGGAAAACTGCTCTGTCCACAACAGGGGACCTCAAAGACAGCAAAATATTTGTTCTTCATGCATCCTTCCTGGCTATTCCTCCAGAAAGGCAACACATCACCCCTTCCTGTTGTAGGATTTTGAGCTCAGAACTAGAGTTTAAGACAGGTAGAGATGATCAAAATGCAACCCTGTGTTGCCTTGGGAAGTATAAAAAGGAGTTTCTTTTTTTTCTCCATGCTCTGGCAACTGTCTCCAGAAACATAACTTCTCTAGAAGTGAATGCTTGCTTCCAAGTTGTACAAAACAATGAGCTCTGACCATTTGGTGCCTACTTTTTAAATTTATGTAAGCCCATAAGAAATGGGTAATTCCTCTTGTAAGAGCCTTCTCATTCATAATTGCTGTAAATGTGGCACAACTATCCCACCTCTGTTGGTGCAGATTACCCGTGTGATTTCAGACACAATTCCTGCCAGGTCCTGCTGAGCTTCCCTAATTCCCTTCATCTCCCAACTCCTGAAAGCCACTGTGAATTCACTGGTGCTAGTTGTGGGAACACCATTACAGTGCTGCTAGCACGGGCATAGGGAAAATCCCATTAGGAAGTAAGATGCTGTTGAAAGAATCTGTGGATCACATAGAGCGATGGCTGGAGACACTGGTATAATTAGTAATAAATAATCATAAGGAAGACAGCTAGCACAAGCAAGGGGAGAGCAGACCGACAGTAAAAACAGAGGCACTTGCCATTAAGCTCTGTGATTTTTTTCTCCCCCTCCACTTTGTGGATTAAAATATGTAATTTGTTTTCCCTAATTTGATCTACATTATTATCTTCATTATTACAATTTAACTCCTGGGTTAAAATCCTGCCCTTCTTAGTTACTCTGATTGACTTCAATGGTCTACAGAATTTGACCGCTTCCAATTAACGCTATCCACTTGGGTTTCTGCTCAGCACTATCATGCACTGCTAATTGTTTAATACAATGACTGGTTGGGCATGTGTGTGAGAAACAGGGAGAGACAAACTGGATTTGGTAGGAAAACTTTTCTTTGTGAATAAATACCCTAAAATATAGAGCCTGAAGTCTCCAAAAATAAGGAAAATATAAGTTGTGATAAATACATATATATATATTTACAAAACTACACCTGGCCTCCTGTGACTGTCAGAGCTGAACAGTAGCTCAATAACAGAATAAAATGTAGCTTTTAAAGTGCCTATATATTTGTCTCAAGTAGAAAGGGGAAAGAAGTATTGTCTGTTAAGTGTCAAAAACCCTTTCTTTAACCACGGAAGGCTTGGACAGACTAAGGAAATATTTCATCTGGAAGGGAAATGCTAAAAACTACCCTTCACATTATTGGAAAACCTATTATCAAATGCTAAAACCTCTCCTTAAATCCCTGAGTATACACAGCAACAGAGCAGGCTTGGTTCTAAGTATTTAAACCTTTGTTAAGGAAAAGACAACATAAAAAGGGATGCAATCCACCTGCTAATTAGAAATTTTATTTGCTGAGATAGTGTTCATTTGAGCTTTGTAGAACATTTCATTCCCTTTGTAGTTTCAAAATGAGACTACATTTTACTTACGGGGAAATGCAGTTGACTTTTACTCCTCTGTCAATCCACTCGGTTCCCAATGTCTGTGTTAATTTTACGACCCCAGCTTTGGAGGCATTGTACGCCAACTGCTTCTGTGGGTGAGGGACTGCAAGGGATTCAGAAGAAGAAAATTATTTATTCTTCCCAAATTAAAATAGCTCAGGCACTACACAGACAACTCCCTGCATTGAGATGAGCTATTTGCCCTTTTCCCAGGTACCAGGCAGGGAGCAGCAAGAATTCAGCCACCTACAACACAAACCCCTAAATATGTATTTTGCCATCTAACAATTTTGTCTCAGCAGATGGGCTACTGGAAAACAATGGTGAAAATAAAAATAAAGACATTTAAAAGATCCCATATTTGGGCAAAGACAAAACCAGTGTATTAAACATACACATACAACACTTGACTGCTCTGAAGAAAGATAAATAAACATATACACACATGCACATTCATATATTATAGAAGTGTATGTTTTATATACTTTTACACTGTAATACTAATGAAATATATTATCATATAATCATAAAATATTATATAATTAATAATATGTCCAATATATATTGTGTATTCTATGTTATGTAATATA